>MU228363.1:3769253-3783176 GCA_018584345.1 Thuja plicata | reverse complement strand
CAAAATTAATTAAATAATTAATTTTATTTAATTAATTAACCTTAATTGATTAATTTCCATTAATTAATTAATTAAATTCAATTTCCTAAAGTTTAAATTGAAATATTTAAACTTACTAATTAAATTAATTTAATTTCATTCAAATAATGCAATTCTAAATAAAAAAGAATTCAATTATCTCACAGGTTGAAAACTTTAATTTCAAAAATGAATTAAATATTCATTTATCTTCAAAGAGATAACTTTAATTAGATCACATGGGTTACTCCACTCACCTCTTCAGTTCACATGGGTTTCTCCACCCACCTCTTCAGTTCTAAAAGGTAACTCAAAATTAGCTCTTCAGTTAACCAAACTCTATCTCCTCTCTCTCAGTTGAAGAGGTGGAGTTTACTGATGGCTTCTCTAGTTCCCTTTGATCTCAACCATTCATATTTCTATCTCTGGGATTGATCTCAACCGTTCATCTCATCCTCAATTCCTATATAACAAACCTTTCATAACCATTTGAAGCATCCATGATTTCAAGCTTACATGCGCCATTACTCTGTCAGATTGGTTCAAGCATCAAGCCTTCTTGCAATCATAGATCTGATATTTCAAGCTCACGTGCACCATTACTTTGTCAGATTGGTTCAAGCATCAAACCATCTTTCGATCACAAAGAAATTCAATATCATATTCTCGACGCTCCCAAGTCATAGATGCTGCCCACACCAATATTGAGCATCACAAACAACGTTTCGAAAGGAGTAGAGAGAGACAATAGAAGCTTCAAGCAATTGGGTTTGCATTTATTTGTTTTCCTCTTATTTGCTTGTACATTTTATTGATTTGTAGTTTTGTTATTAGTAGCTTATTTCTTATCGATTTCCCCCATTGTGAATTGGTGCTACTAACCCCTCGTTAAATTGAGAGTGTTATGGATTTTTATACCGCGACATTTTGGTGAACCCGACGTGAAACAAAATATTGACTAGGTCAATCGTCAGTCAGATGTCAGTCTATATTTTGCGGTTATGTCCTTACGCTACTTCAGGATATACCAAGTGAGGAGAGTAGCTATGATAGATCATGACTTATTTTCTTTGATTGCTGTCTGTGGAATGTTAAATTCAATTCTAGGGCCATGATGATTTAGGATAAATGCGGTAGGCGCTATCACTTATCTGACAGCCACACAATTCCACGATCTGAGCTTAACCCTGGGAAATAATTGGACATTACTTCTTTTTTATCTGCTTGTTTATTACCAATAGAATCATAGCGGTATCTAGATGGTCTAAGATCTGGGTGCATTGGATTTCTATCTTAGTTTTTTTCTCTTCCTTTTCAAAATCAAGAGTTCATAGCAGTATCCAGATGGTCTGAGATCTGGGTGCATTGGAATTCTATCTTGGTTTTTTGTCTTTCTTTTTAAAATCAAGAGTTCATAGCGGTATCCAGATGGTCAAAGATCTGGGTGAATTGGAATTATATCTTGGTTTTATCTTTTTTCGAATGGTCAGCGAGCAAAGTGGTATCCAGATGGTAAATATCTGGGTGCTTTTGGCTCTCTTTCTTTTCAAATCAGAGATTATAGTAGTATCAAAATGGTCAATATCTAGATGTAGTTGGATCTCTTTCTTTTCAAAACATGGAACATAGTTGAACACATATGGTCAATATCTGGGTGGGTAAAAGCACAATAATTTGTCACCCTTTTACAAAGGAAAAGGTTAACATCACCAAAACTGTAAAACTTCAAGGGCATAAAAGTCACATTTCTGTTGAGAATTTGAAGATGATGCTAACCGATGAAATGTGTCAAATAGGATGAATTATATGCCTATAATTTTTTCAAAAAAAATTGAACCAAAATTAATATGTTTTTTGAATTTTTTAGGTCTATTTTTTATTTTTTGAAAAATACTGTAAATCAGGGAGTTTACTTCCCGCCAAATCATTATAAGTTTTTTCATTTGAAGATGATGTTTTTTCCTCCAATTTCAGAATATGTTTTAGATGACATGTATAGGTAGTGCAGAAAAAAGAAAGAAGTGTTTTCGATGTATAGTTTGCCCGTTATAAGTATTCAAAGTCGAACTTACTTAAAATCAACAATTTTTGCCTCCTGCCATTTTTCCCCTATCAAAACTATACCAAAAACCAAACAAATCACATATTATTGAAGAGGACTCTCTTCTCTAGTGTTATTTATGATTTTAAATTTTTAAAAATTGATTTAGAATTTTTAATATTATCCGAATCAACGACTTCTGAAAGCTTTAATAACCTACATGTAATTTTTTAAAAATTTGTTCAATGTTTTGTAGTCGAAACAATATAAAATTTATATGTCAAGAATCACAGTTCTGAGATCTAGAAAAAGGTACTTTTAGTTTTTTGACATTGTCTAGTTTGAGCAGAGAAAAAAATAGCAGAAGTGCAAACTTCTAGATTTTTTGTGTTTTTGGAGGTTTGGCTGCCACATGGCATGCCACCTAGGTAGACTCAGGACAGTCGGACTGGCCCTCGCATTGGCTCGCACATGAGCCTACTTGGCCACGTAGGCTCCATTCGATGCCACGTTGACTTGGTCAAGTTAGACTGGGCCGAGTCTGACTGGATCGAGTCTAATTGGGCCAAGTCAATCAAGTTAGCTTAAAAGGTGACAGATTATTATTCTTTTACCTGGGTGCACTAAGTTCTCTTTCTATTCAATCTCTCTACTCCTTTCGGTTATCAAGAGGTCATAGCGGTATCCATATGGTCTGAGATCTAGATGCATTGGACACTCTTCAGAATTTCATAAAAAGATGCAATGATGAAAAAAATTAGAAATGTGGCAGCGACTTGGGTCACTCATCCATTCTATCAATTCATATCTATCAAATGTCAACCATCCATTCTTTCAATTCATATCTATCAATCTATCCCAGAGAACATTTCAAAATAACTTCCTTCTAACTAACACATGCATTACTCAGATATTTTGTGCATAATAGATTGCATTCATTCCATTTATATGCATCACAAAACAAAAAAGGAAATACAAGCATCTGCATACATGGTAATCATAATCAAATGCATCCATAAACATCTCATATAAACATGCATTTCATAAACAACATCCTACATACACATGTCAGTATCATAGGAAAAGTAAATCATCCATCCAAGAGTCTACATAATAGAATAACATTTGCATAAACATTTCATCATCTAAGGACAAATCATGTAGAACCATTTATATATCAAGTAAACTAATGCATGTCATATAAAATCACTAGCTGCATCTCATATAAATATCAATATCTGAGTACAATGAACGGTTGCAAGTCTGAACAAAGAAGGTGATCAACATGTATATCAATAAATATTAGTGTGTCAAGATAAAATCATCGATAGGCCTTAGATTATATCAATGGAACATCACTAAAAAAATGGTACAGCATGATGAAAAATGGAAATTCCATGGAATAAACAAGAACTACCAACACCCTCACCGCCAGGTGCATGAGGAGGTGGCATGTCAAGTACTGGACCCTGTTGTGGACCAGGAGCTCCAATACCACTACTCTAGGATATCTGAGCTATTCTCGATAGCTATGAGGCTGTGAAGCTCGGTACCCACTAAGCTACAGGAACAACTGTCTCGTAGTGATGATGCCAATACTCAATCTCCCTGCCTACCTCCTGACCTAATTTGTAGAGCCGATCATGGGCATCCCTCAAAGATAAATCTTGTACACTATGAAGATAAGTTTTCACCTTTGTTCGAGCTTGTCTCTCTCACTGCTCTGCTATAGTAGCCCTAGCCCTAGCTTTTTTAACCCTTCTCTCCAATGTTGTATCCCATGCATCAACAGAAGCCAACCTCACCTAAATATCAAACACCTGTAGTGTAAGCCTCTCCAAATCTGATGGATCTACATCCATACCACCCATGGATAAATCTATCTCCCCCTCCTCATCCCTATCTCCCAGTCCCTCATCTCCTCTCCCCCGCACAACCCATGAATCCTCACTATCCTCACTATCTCCAATACTTCTGTCAAGGTAGAAGGGCTAAAACCTGAACCCTCTACATCTAAAGCCTCAACATCAATATCAGAAATCTCCTCATCAACATCCTTAGTGACTACTCTATCCTCTTCTCTCTCAGCAAGCATAGCACCAGTGTGGCGACACACTCTCTGAAATAGCTAAGGACCGTTCTCCTCTAAAGCATCCTCCTCCTCCTCAAGGATGGCTCCCAATCCAACCCGCTGGCTACTACTACCTCCTCCCCTGATCCTCACCCTACCACCAGAACCACCAGGACCAAGATCATCTCTGTCATCCTCATCCCTCCCTTGCCCACCATCACGGACACTATCTCTCCCCCGCCCACCATCCTAACCACCATCACAACCTCCATGCCTACCACTAGCCCTACCTCCATCCTTGCCTCCATCTCTCCCTCGACCTCACCTCTAACAAGACCTCCTAAATATGGTAATAACAACAAGCCAATACACATTAGTCAATGGGTCAAGAAGAGACTGCTCCCACCAAGCATTGTACTGAGGAGTCATTGTTAGAGTTTGACAGAACCGAAATAATATAAGAATAAACAGTTATACACAGAAACAATAGAAGAAAGAAACTAAACACAGATAACACACAGATTTAATGTGGTTCACCCAAAACCTGGGCTACGTCCACCTACACAGTCGTCCAACCTTTCTTATTATCCAGCAAAAATGTACACAACCATACAATGCATTATACATCTCAAATGCTTATAACATGTGTTTTAGGGCAACCTCTAAAATTGACCATTTTACGGTTTTACAATGTCGGTCTTTTTCCCGGAAAAAGCAAATATCTTTCCCGAAAAAACACCCAAAAATTTCAACACCTACTACATGATCAACCGCCATAATATCAATAGTCGTGCCTGCAAAGAGAACAAGTTCAACCATCAGTATTATATAGATGATAAGCATATATGACTAATCAAAAGATATCTACATCAAAACAAAGCATAAGATAGATACATCAAGGAGGGGAAAATCAAAATACATATCGGCATCAACAGTGGTTAACCGCCAAGTCCATGCGACAGGAAAAAGATCCTAGAACTCAGTAATCACAACATCAAGAGGAATGAATGCACCCCAAAGAGTAGTATCTCTCGATCTGTAGGAAAAGTAAGCATACAAATCAGGGACATCCTATCTCTCGTCAAACTATTGCAACACTATGTTGGTATTATGGAAATAAATCATATGAACGCGTCGACTGATATGCCCAATCAACAACCTCCACTGCCGACAGAAGGGAAGATGTATATCCTCCCTATCCCACATAGGACACTCCCTGTATGACCTCCAAATGAAGTAAGGCATCATGTTAAGCTGCTACTGCCAGTAGATCAGATGTCCCATATGGGATTTAACAATAGCATAGTCATACATGAACACATAGGGTCTCCCCGGAGGAATATCACGAGCACCTATAGGCCTGCACACATCAATGTGCTCCCATGCCCATATCTATAACATAGTAGCTCCACACCCGAGGGACTTACCTCCAAGGTAAGTCGCATAGAACATATGAAAATACATGTGGGCCAACATGCATGGGCCCAAAGCATTCAAAGTATGGTCTCACACCATACCCTAAAGGCAAGCACCAAAATCGATAGAGAATCCATGTTGCCGATGATTGGGACACAAGATCCCACATATAAGAATGCCTAACAGAGTAGACAGCCTATCTAATCCCATCCCAAATGTAGCCCATGGGATATCATAAGGGTCATACATCCCAAGCTGATCCTAGGGCAGACCGAAAAGCTCAGACAGAGCAGTGACACCAGAATCTCGATCATACTCCACAAGGGCACCATGAATCACAATCTGTAGGATGCGATAAAAATCCTCCAAAGTGACTGTGCACTCGCCAGTTAGTAAAATAAAGGTGCATGTATCTAAATTCCACCTCTCTAATAAAGCAGAGATCAGACCCCTATTGGTCATGATCTTGGGCATATAACTCCCCTAGTATAGACCTAACTCCCTAAGTATATCCCTCTCTGCCTCAGAAAGATGGAAGCATAATACTAAACTTGTGGGTCTTGACCCCCAGCAATGCAGAATAGTCCCAGTGTACTACAAAATAAACAAAAGAAAAATATCAGTATCAAGTCAGAAGAAAAATGTCAGACAAGTCATTATGCATGCTAAAAAAGTATACACAGGTCAATTGCGGCATTCAATTATCAAATGTGGTACTTTTACATAATTTGTGGCACTCAAACATCAAATGCAACACTTATCCAACAATTGCGGTAATAAAAAAAGCAATTACAACACACTTATCGAATGTGGCATGCATTCGGCAATTGTGGCACCAAAATCGCAATTGCAGCAAAATCGCAGCCTATTGCGGCATCAAGTGCAAAATTTCAAAAAACAATTTTTTAAAAAGCAATAAATGAAAGCATTAATGACATCAAGGACAAGGCTACTCATCGGACATCCTGTGCCAACTGGACAATGAAAATTTTGGACCCGATCAAACACCTGCATGACACCTGGTATACCCACCATAGCTCAATGAACAACAAAGAAAGCAGAGAAAACAAGAGACAAACTTACCAAAGGTCCAAAGCTTGAAGAGTGCAAAGTGACAAATGAATGGCTCACCTAGCTATTTATAAAGGTTTTGAAAAAATCCTAATTCCTCCAGGACCTCAAATACATCTTCCCAAACCCTGAAAACTTAAACACTCAATATCAGGGGCATAATGAAGCATTTTCAAGATCAGTCAGATACCCAGATTATCAATTCACAATTTCAACAAATTAATGCTCATGCCCTGACTTTTTGTTCAAATTTGTTGAGGGAGCATAAATACACCTGCTATCACCGGGGCAAGCTGGGGCAGGATCAAAACATAGAATCTTTGACACACTGCGACAAGCCACATTTCGTCAAAGAGGGGAAAATGTAGACACCCTAAAATGGACAGACTTGCGACTTGAAATTAAAAACACTAATTATCATCTATTAATTAATGGTTTTTTAATCATTAATTAATCATCTATTATCTTCTAAATTCATTTTCACCTATTAATTAATGGTTTTTTAATCATTAATTATTCATCATTTTCTTCTAAATTCATTCCCCAAATCATCTAATCAAATTCCCAAAATTAATTTTATTTAATTAATTAACCTTAATTGATTAATTTCCATCAATTAATTAATTAAAGTCAATTTCCTAAAGTTTAAATTGAAATATTTAAACTTACTAATTAAATTCTTCCAATTAAATTAATTTCATTTCATTTAATAAAGCAATTCTAAATAAAAAAGAATTCAATTATCTCACATGTTGAAAACTTTAATTTCAAAAAATGTATTAAATATTTATTTATCTTCAAAGAGATAACTTTAATCAGATCACATGGGTTACTCCACCCACCTCTTCAGTTCACATGGGTTTCTCCACCCACCTCTTCAGTTCTAAAAGGTAACTCAAAATTAGCTCTTCAGTTAACCAAACTCTATCTCCTCTCTCTCAGTTGAAGAGGTGGAGTTTACTGATGGCTTCTCCAGTTCCTTTTGATCTCAACCATTCATCTTCCTATCTCTGGGATTGATCTCAACCATTCATCTCATTCTCAATTCAAACCCTTCATAACCATTTGAAGGATCCATGATTTCAAGCTTACATGCGCCATTAGTCTGTCAGATTGGTTCAAGCATCAAGCCTTCTTGCGATCATAGATCCAGGATTTCAAGCTCACATGCGCCATTACTCTATCGGATTGGTTAAATCATCAATCCATCTTGCGATCACAAAGCAATTCAATATCATATTCTCGATGCTCCCAAGTCATAGACGCTGCCCACACCAATACTGAGCATCACAAACAACGTTTCAGAAGGAGTAGAGAGAGACAATAGAAGCTTCAAACAATTGGGTTTGCATTCATTTTTTTCCTCTTATTTGCTTGTACATTTTATTGATTTGTAGTTTCGTTATTAGTAGCTTGTTTCTTATCAATTTCCCCCATTGTGAATCGGTGCTACTAACCCCTCATTAAATCGAGAGTGTTACATATTTTGATACCGCGACACCAACCTTTCATCCAACCTATCCAATCCTTTTCATAAAGCTTGTCCCGTCCTTATCCAATCACCCACTTCATATCCCTTTGTCATTACCCTACCAATGTCTTTGTGCAATATCTTTCAAAAGCACGTTTCAAAGAGTAAGGCGCTTGAGTCCTTTGTCCATGTCATTTCATGCATCTAGTTTTTTCCAAAAAGTCAAAAAGCCAAAAAAAAAGAGGCAAAAATTTTGAAAAAGAAAAAAAAATGAAAAAGGAAAAAGTTTCCTTATTGAAAACCTGGCAAATAGGCATCTTGACAATACAAAAAAAGAGTCAATAGAAATAAATTATGTCCAACAGTGAAAACCTGGCAAACAGGTGCTTTGGGCAAGTGTCATGATGAAAACCTGGCAACCAGGCATCATGTGTAATTCTATGAACTTCTTGCATTCCATACTTGGGGGAAGATTTTATCTATATTTTACTATCATATCATACCCCTTTCATTATCTTCCAATACCTCTATCATTTCCTCCAATATCCTATGGACATCCCCCATATCCTTTATCCTATCAACACCCATATATCCCTTATCCCTTATTGATCTTACTTATCCTACCCATATCATGTCATTATCCTTTTCATATCCTAACATTTTCCCAATCCAAACTCCCTATCTTGGTCTTGATGAAAATAAGGACATTAAATGCAAAACATGTTTTCCAACAAACATCTTGACATGTCCATTCCCCACATGTCATTTAGTGCACCATTTCATTACCCTATCATTTTCTTAACTAGTCCCTCCGCTTGGCACAAAAATTGTTATCCCATTTCTTGGATAGTCCTTGGCACCTAAATAGATCCCATGCAAGTGACCCTTGGCCTTGGTCCATCTACCAGTTCATTTCTCCTTTGACAATGTCCCTGCCTTGCTAGACACTGGGGGCAATTCAAATCTTGCAACTTGTAAATATCTTAATGTCTTGAAAAAATCCTAAAAATCCAAATAAGAAGCTAAAAATCCAAAAACAAATTGCATATTGTCCAGAAAAATTCTAAAAAATCAAATAATGTCCTGTAAAAAATCTCTAAAAATTAAATACGATACTAAAAAAGACCTTAAAAATCATATACGATGCTGAAAAAAATCCCTTAAAAAGTATAAAAAGTCATGAAAAATTTCTAAAAATCCTAAAAAGTCCTGAAAAAAAAAATCATAACAAAAAAAATCAAATATATCTAAAAAAACCCTAAAAATTGAAGAAGCTTCTTCAAAATCTACAATAAATTTGTACATACTTATCTTTCTTTTGCATAACGATAATCATGTTTGCAGACGTCAGTGGCAGAATCACCAATCCTGTGCTTAACGAAATCATGTTCTCACAAGCGCGATCTGAAATAGTGTGATTCAACCTTCAACCTGTTTGGACTTGTTCGATCTTTCAATCTTTGCTATCAACCAATCAATCTGTCCATTTATTAATCAATTATCCAATCAGTCAATTTCCAAACTAAGCTATCAAACAAAGAACATTTAATGTAAGTAACAACAAGAGCAGAATGGTTGTTGGCTCACATTATTTCAGTGAGTGTTTTATCTTTCATTGATTTTTCTTTTTTAATCAAGTTCCTATGCTACGTGATGATATCATCTGAACTTATGAGCGTAGCCGGGATGGTTCATGATCGGTTTTTGCTTTGTCTTCTGCCTGTTTGATGATCTCATGACATTCTGGGGCATGCCTGCTATATGCTTCAGGACGGAGAAGATTATCCTTTGTTTGCATCATGTTTGTTTATGCAAAAGGATATTTTTCTCACTCTGGCTTTTGTGCCACGATGCACTGCATCCGGTTTTACAATATAAAAATAAACTCTTATGACATAATTGCACTTCTGAAAGCCAAAATATTTCTATCTTACTAACATTTCTTCGTCTAATTTCTGCCTGTTTCCTAACATTTCTTCTGTTAATCCTAACAATCATCCTTCTTTTCAAAAAATTGTCCTCATATCAATTTCTGCCCAATTTTCCAAGGGGGCATCCTACTTCCATCATGTCGATCCACTGGGGCATAATTCTTAATTATCCTTTGACACAACGCTCATAATCGCATTATAACAAAGAGGGGAAAAATGTAGACACCTAAAAATGGTTCATTGCCTATTCCCCCTTTTTAACATGTCTTTTATATTGTTTGTTTGATCTTTATCATTCACTAATATTGTGTATTTCTTCCATGTCATCAATTACTAACATTTCTCTCACTTTGGCCGAATTGATCATCATCCTAAATCACTCCAAGATTATTCCAAACTCATATCAATGTCTTATCAATCTCTTTCAATCAATCCTCTGGCATTGTCAAAGTTCATCGATGCCTTATTATCATTTAATTCCTCCAATAGATTTGTCAAAGTTCATCGATGCTATTTCATCATCAATCATCATTTCGAGAGCATTGTCAAAGTTCATCGATGCCTCGCTGTCACTTTCACATTTCAGGAGCATTATCCAAGTTCATTGATGTCTCCTTATCTTGATTTATCCTTTGGCATCATTTAAGTTCATTGATGTCATTATATCATTTTCAATCATTATCGCGAGAGTATTGTCAAAGCTCATCGATGCCTCGTGATTTCCTAAACTATTCCATAATCATCAGAATTGATCCTAATCCTTATTAATATTATCAAAATCAAACCAATTGCACATTAATGCCTTGAATTTGATCAATAATTCACTAATTTATCCTCTTGGGATGAATAACCTAAGATTTGTCCCTATTCTTTATGAATAAATCATATTTATTCATTCTTATCCTAAGTCTTCATAATTAATTAATTGGCTAATTCTAATTTATGGGATTTTATAATTTCGTAAATGCAAATTTTGATTTATGAGGAATATTGATTTATTTATTGAATTAAATCCTCCTAATCCCACCTAATTTTTCATATCCCTTAATTGTGGTTCATATCCCTATTAAGGTGCTTCATGATATCTTCCATATTTACTCATTCAATTCTCCCCTAATCAGGCTTCTGATTTCCTACCTCCTTTTCCCTCCATTATGCATTGATTTTATACATTCTAATTCACCTAATTTCCTCTCATTTTCTATAAATTGGGATGCAATCCTCTCATTCAAGTTTGAACCACTATCTCCTAGTATTCTTGCTATCAACTTTGGCTTTTAAACACTTATACATTTTTGTCATTGGCAAAAGAGCAACATAATCTACTCTATGGAGAAGAAAGGAGAGCATTTGAGCATCACTTGAAGGGAGTTTTTATGTGTTTATTGCATATTGTGTGTGAATTCCTGTTTCAATGGCTCTAATATTAGATTAGATAAGTTTGCATATTGTTTAGGGTTTTATGGTTACCTAGATATGCATTTTCTGCCTTTTTCTGGTCTTACACTAGCATACTTGGTCATTGAGACTCTCATACTGGAACACATGTCTCCTGAAAGGAATGTGGAGGATGGGATACACATCCTTAGGTGTCACAGTAATCTCGCTCATGGTAAAATGGAAATATTATTCTCACCGTGGAATCTCTCCATGAGGGTCGTGAGAGAACCATAGTTCAACCTGATCTTAGGGATCCCCAATAGCCAGTCAAACCCACACTCTGCAATGGTGTCCCTCTCATCATTTGTCAATATTCATATCAAATGCATGGTGGGTGAAAAGGTGATCTGTAACTGAATATATGGCAATCGCTCCTGCATAAAATGAACAAAAAAGCATTAGTACGATTATTGGAATGACCAAATGAAGAATAAATATGTTGTAAAACATGATAGAGATGCCAGATCAACAAATAAAAAAATCAAATTTTGATGTTTGGAAGCTCAAAAGTGACCATTATGTTCCATACGAGTAACTGCACTGGCATCTAGCCTCGTATGAGCATTCATATAGAATAGTACAAGTAAAAAATCTGATACGAGAATCTAAGGTATATGATACGAGAAAAGGGGTTGCCAAGAAGGTGCTTGTACGACTACATGGTGTGTGGTATATGGTAATTATAATGGGCTTATATGAGCAAGAATTTGGAAGAAGTTTCTCGTATGAGCCCTCCCCAGAACTCCTACAAGAAACTAGGGATCTACAACTAAAAACATGCAAAAATTAAAGTAAAATAACTAAAATTGTACAAAACATGAATCAAAAGGTGGTTTCTCAGACACTCACCATTGCTATGTAGTTTTGAGATCAGTTGTGGACTCTCTAGCACTCAAATTGATGATCTTGGATGGGGATCGCCATTTTTGTCAGAGGAGGATTTGAAACTCAAATAAAATGAAATGAAATGAAAATGACCCTTTTTGGCCCTTATATAGGTTTTTGACCTATTTTTCAACTTGTTCTGATTGACGTGAAAATGGCACCCCTAGCTAATTCGACCATCCTGATTCTATTTTCAGGATCAAAATCAAAATTTGAGATTGTTTTCTTTGTCAAATTTGACAATTGAATTTTTTAGTCAACAATAGTTGACTACTTGCGCAACTAGTCTTTTGGACTCTAAACCAATAGAAATCTCTCATGTTTTTCTTCCAAGAAATCCACATGTCAAAATTTTGGTCAAACTTGGTCAACCCTACCAAAAATTTTGTCAAACTTGGTCAACAAGACCTAAACAAGTGCAGAATATGTCTTAAACACTTGCAACCTCTTCCAAATTAGATCAATTTCTTCTTGCATTAGTATAATCAATCGCATTGCTTTCGACCACTAGAGCACCTAGCCATATTTCAATTTCGCTCCAGAGGGGGCAAGATCAGGACATCAAAAATTCAGTTATCACATCATCAAACAAGACCCCATCGTTAGGGGCATCTCAGCTTCATCGTATCACATAAAGTTGAGATTATCTTTAATCAAGGGAAACCCAATCAATTTTCTTATATAGTGATGGATACACTTGAAACCAGAAAGATCGATCTTATACGAGTCATTCATTCATGAAACCGGACACATTGATCAAATTGGCTTTATTGTTTCAAATCAAGCCAATTTTTCTAATTGATCTCTTAACAGTAATCAGTTTCATCACTTTCAATCAAACTGGTTATTCATTCAAACCAATCCAAAGGTTAAAGAGTTTCTGACAAATGTTCAGTTTCATTGCTTCAAATCAAATTGAGCATTTTGTTCTATATCTTTTGATCGATCTTCGTCCAATCAAACTCAGAGTCTTTTTTATTTTCAAAAATGGTTTAATCATTCAAATAAAACTATTATTGGTCTCAACGCTAATTGTTCTTTGAATCAGTGCACTGATCGTACATCAGTTCAAAAAGGGGCAAATGTAATGACCTAAAAATGGTCAATAAAACCCTAAGCCCCTAATCATGATCTCTCATCAAGAAACCCCTAATCTTGATCACCTTAAGTCCTAACCAAAAGGCAATTAAACATCTTCATTTTGAACTAACCTAAACCCTGAGCCCTAGTCTATCATTGCACTTGATTTAATTATTTAATTCCTAAATCTTAAAATATTGGCAATTAAACCTTATGTCATTTATATAATGTTAATGTGAATTTAGAATAACTGAGAGGGGGTGAATTAGTTATCCTCAAGTCTAGATGTTCCCATATAAAACATTAAATCAACTTCAACAACTTAGATATGCTTGGCAGCAATAAACAATAAAAGTCTACAGCTTACTATAATAATGAAATAAGCTTGCAGAAACTTAACAGTAAAACACAACAATAACATTCACACATTTTGACACCATGATTTAACATGGAAACCCAATATGGGAAAAACCACCAGTAACATGCTACCAAAATTTTA
>MU228363.1:3737535-3751972 GCA_018584345.1 Thuja plicata | reverse complement strand
GGGATTTGAGGTCAAGGGTAAGGAGAGTTTAGTGTGCAAATTACAGAAAATTTTATATGGCTTGAAGCAAGCACCTCGGCAATGGTATATTAAATTTGATACTTTTATGAACGAGAATGGATACACTCGATGTAATTTTGACCATTGTGTTTATATCAAGAGGTTGAATAATGACAGCTACATTATTTTATGTTTATATGTTGATGATATGCTTGTAGCTGGATCTAACATGGATCATATTAAGGGGTTGAAATAATACTTAGCAAAATATTTTGCTATGAAGGATTTGGGGACAGCAAAACAAATCCTTGGCATGAAAATTTGTAGAGATAGGAAGAACAGAAAATTAACTCTATCTCAGGTTGATTGTGTTGAAAAGGTGTTGCAGAGATTCTACATAAAGGATGTCAAAGCTGTCACTACACCTTTGCCTGGTCATTTGAAATTGACTAAAGAAATGTGTCCAAAGACACCAGAAGAAGAGGCAAAAATGTCCAATATACCTTATGCTTCAGCTATAGGGAGCTTAATGTATGCTATGGTATGTACTAGGCTAGATATTGCACATATAGTGGGAGTTGTTAGCCGGTATATGAGTCACCCTGGGATTGAGCATTGGAATGCAATCAAATGGATTCTCAGATATTTGAGAGGCACATCCAATAAGTGTTTACACTTTGGGGGCTCTTCTACTACTGTTCATGGCTATGTTGACTCAGATTTGGTAGGAGATATAGATACCAAACGGAGTACTATAGGTTATGTATTTACTGTTGGTGGGACAGCAGTGAGTTGGATTTCTCAGTTACAAAAGGTGAATGCGTTATCCACTACAGAGGTAGAGTATGTTGCTGCTACAGAGGCAGCCAAGGAGATAATATGGCTTCAATTCTTCATAGAAGAATTGGGACATCCACAGGAAGATAATTATTTGTATTCAGATAGTCAGAGTGCCATTCATCTTGCAAAGAATTCTTATTTGCACTCAAAGACAAAGCACATACAATTGTGATATCATTTCATTCGGTCAGTTTTGGATGATGGACAGTTAAAGTTGGAGAAGATACATACAGATGATAATCCAGCAGATATGTTTACAAAGGCAGTGACAAGGGAGAAGCTAAATTCCTCTTCAGATTCGGTTGGTCTTCTAGACTGAACAAAATAAAAGAATAGCAGAGTCTAGGGTGGTTTCTTTATTCCAGTGGGAGCTACAGGTTTGGTCAATCAGTCTCCAAGTGGGAGGATATTGTTGTGGAGTCTGATCAGTCTCCAAGTGGGAGATTATTATGTATGTGGAGCCTAATCAGACTCAGTTTCTTTCGGCGCAGTTTCCCCCAGCCTTATCTACAGGGGTTTGGGGGCAGTGCCCCCAAGCTCGGGGTCCTGGGGCAGCGCCCTAGGCAGGGTCAAGGGGCAGAGCCCCTGATGGGTCGACCATCAATTTTCTATTAGTCGGAGTATTTTTCCCTAATTAGGTTATGTCAAAAATACGTGTGTAAAGGGCTTAGGGTTTTGAGATTCATTATTGCATGAGAGATTTTCATTGCTTCCTATGGCAGTATTGAGTTGCAAGTTTCAGATTGTAATTATTGGATAATAATAAAGATATTGGACTCGATGTTGGTGGACGTAGCCTAGGGATTGGGTGAACCATGTTAAACCTTTGTGTCTTTGTGTTCTCTTCCGTGCATTAATATTTGCATTTTTCTGCTTATTATTTTAATAGTAAGGGGTATAAGGGGTCATAGGGCACATTAATGTGTCTTACGACCCCTAAGGTGTAGAGAGAGGGGTCTTCATGGGTCATAATGGGTGATAAGGGGTCCTAGGACATATTAATATGTCCTACAACTCCTTATGACCCCTTAGGACACCTTACGGCCCCTTATGATACATCTTAGGGATCTTAAAGTGTCCTAAGGGGTCATAAGGGGCTCTAAGAGACATTAATGTGTCCTAGAACACCTTAAGACATCTTACGATATCTTACCATACATTACTATATGGTAAGGGGTCTTAAGAGGTCCTAGGACACAGTGATGTGTTCTAGGTCAAGTTAATGACCCTTATGACACCTAATATGTAGAGAGAGGATTTGTAAAGGGCACTAATGGGTCATTAGGGGTCCTAGGACCCCTTATGACCCATTTCCCTACATCTTAGGCATGATAAAGGGTCCTAAGGGATCATAAGGGGTTCAAGGACAAATTAATGTGTCATAGGACCCCTTAATACCCCTTACGACCCCCTTAAGACCCCTTACCATTCATTGGTGTATGGTAAGGGGTTCTAAGGGGTCTTAAAGGGTCCTACAACACAATAATGTGTCCTAGGACCCCTTAAGACCACTGAGCAACCCTTAGGACCTCTTAAAATTCATTCGCTTATTGTAAGGGGTTGTAAGGGGTCCTATAACACAGTAATGTGTCTTAGGACCCTTAAGGCCACTAACGACCCCTTAGCACCCCTTACTATTCATTAGTGTATGGTAAGGTTTTCTATGGGGTTGTAAGGGGTCTAAGAAGTCCTATGACAAATTTAAAACCCTTACAATCCCTAATATTTAGAGAGAGGGGTCCTCGAGGGTCCTAAGGGATCATAAGGGGTTCTAGGACACATTAATGTGTCCTAGAATCCCTTATGACCTTTTAGGACCCCTTATCATACATTTTAGGTGTCTTAAAAAATTTTAAGGGGTCATGAAGGGTCCTAGGACACATTAATGTGTATTAGGATCCCTTTGGACCCCTTACCATTCATTAGTGTATGGTAAGGGGTTGTAAGGGGTCTAAAGGGTCCTAGGAAACATTAATGTATCCTAAGACCCCTTAACAATCCTACTACCCCTAAGATGTAGAGAGATGGGTCCTAAGGGGTCATAAGGGGTGCTACGACACATCAATTTGTCCTAGGACCCCTTACCATGTATCTTAGGGGTCCTAAAGGGATGTAAGGGGTCATAAGGGGTCCTATGACACATTAATATGTCTTAGGACCCCTTAAGACCCCTTACCATTCATTAGTGTATGTTAAGGGGTCTTAGAACACATTAATGTATCCTATGACCCCTTGAAAATCTTTATGACCCTTGAGATGTAGAGATAGGGGTCTTAAGGGGTCGTAATGGATCCTCACCTTCTCTCTCTCTATCTCTCTCTATCTAAAGAGTCCTATGACTATTAATGTGTTCTAAGGGGTTATAATGGGTCCTAATGTGCTATAATGGGTCTTAGTGGGTCCTAAGGGGTCATAATGGGTCCTAAGGGTTCCTAGGACCACTTATAACCCATTAGAACCCCTTAGGAAACATTAGAACACATTAGTGTGTCTTATAATGATTAATGAATTTGAAGGGGTCCTAATGTGTCCTAAGAGATCCTAATGGGTCCTAATGTGTCCTAAGGGGTTGTAATGGTTCCAAAAGGGTTGTAGAACCACTTAGGACCCATTATGACCCCTTATAATACATTAGAACCACTTAGAACTCTAAAGAGTGTCCTACGGTGATTAATGCTCTCTCTCTCTCTCTCTCTCTCTCTCTCNACGCTCTCTCTCTCTCTCTCTCTCTCTCTCTCTCTCTCTCTCTCTCTCTCTCAGATCCTATGAATATTAATGTGTTCTAAGGGGTCCTAATGAGTCCTAATGACTCCTAATGGGTCCTAAGGGGTCGTAATGGGTCCTAAAGGTTCCTAGGACCACTTATAACCCATTAAAACCCCTTATGAAACACTAGTACACATTAGAGCCCATTAGTGTGTCCTACGATGATTATTATGTTCTAAGGGGTCTTAAGAGGCCCTAATGTGTCCTAAGGGGTTGTAATGGGTCCTAAGGGGACCTAGGACCACTTAGGACCCATTATGACCCCTTATGATATATTAAAACCACTTAGAACCCTAAAGAGTGTCCTTAATCAAGTCAAGCGCTTAAGGTTATAATCAATAGTCCACTGAGAATAATGTTGAAGACAATGTGTTGATTCCTAAAATTTGGCTAAGTCTAAAATTTCCTAAAAGCCCTCAAAATCTAGAATCTTTATCTTAACTCCTATGAAGCTGAAACCACTCTCAAACATCCTGAAAGTATATACATAAAATGTAACTTAAGTATAAGAAACTTATACTTAAATGTTACATTTTATGTATTGACCTACTGTTGGAATTGGTCTGGCGGGGCATGTTGGGCTTTCTTCCTCCCTCACTTAATACTTTTCATAATGTTACATAGTACGTATGTGCTATAGGACGTACGCACTATAGTTCGCACACGCTATTGGCTTTGATTTCCCAAGCCTTAGGCTCGGCCAATCAAAGCCATAGCGTGTGTACCCTATAGCGCATACGCCCTATTGCTTTTGGGGGACTAAAAAAAAGTTTGGCGCTTTTTTGGTCCCCCATATTCATGCATATACCCTTCTTAGAACTAAGGTTTTAGGGCCATGTCATCAAATATGATGCCACATTGGCATGCTTTTTTCCAAGGTGTCCAAAATAGCACAAAAAAAGTGAGACCAATGCTCATGCAAAAGGGGGACCCATACTTATGTAGTTGATGTAGCATCACGTGATTGGTTCCTTTTTAGAACTAATGGATATATTTCATTCAATTATGGGTATCATCATCAACAATAGCAATTGTGAAGTCATAACTATCGGTGTAATGTTGTAAAAAATTTAGGATGGTAAATCAACAAGTGTGGGTATTAACTCAAAAATTACTATCACAACCATTGAAATTGGTGCAGTCATGAATGGAGAATCCTTAATGAGAACAGTCCAACCATGGAGCAAGAGTCACACAGCCAAAATAAAAATTCAAATAACAACAAGGGATGGAGAGAATGCAAGATCAGAGGTTCGCATTAACACAAAGTCATGAAATTACATCGAATTGGTCAGCAACATGCAGGTTCACATTCTAGGCATACATGCCTGATTACATATTGAATTATAAATTATTTTACAATGCTAACCTTCAAGAGGTTATCTATCTAAGAGCTACCAAAACTAGAGATCAATTACATCAATTTATAGACATTTGCAGTTACTCAAACAAGTAGGCCAAGATCGATCACATTCTCCAAGATAGGAAAATGTAATACCAAATATAGGCCAGGACCCAAATCCAGAAGAACTCCCCCAGAAAGGTACAAAATGAAGTGCGTGCTCAAATGAATGTCATCCAAAATCCCACGAACATCAAATGATGAGCAAAGAAGGTTCGCAAGCCAAGGAAAAAGTTTGTGAGATCGAAAAACTCCATTAGGTCGTGAAACATGAAGAATAAATAGGTCCACGCCAAAATCGAAGAAATCTCCATCCAAAAGAAACAAATTAAGGTGCGAACCCAGATGATTCAATCAAACACAATGTGAAGAACATGGCACGAGGTACGCAACCAAAGATAAGCCAAATCGAAGGAAAGTCACTGAAAACATAGGGACTGGCAAACATGAACAACTGAAAATAGAAATATTTTTGGTTGATACGAGATTCCCAAAGAACCCAAGATGCTCCTGCATCATAAATGTGCTCTGGTATTGGGTCATTTCCCCTATGTGGGTCTAGGCATTTTGAGTTTGTTGAGATGCCTAGTTCATGAGCTCTTAAGAAGTCTGATGGTGTGTAATGTTCTTGCTCGCTTGGGGTTGTTGTTTGTAGTATTCTTAGTTGTGGATCTTATAGGAGAGAGGAACCAGTACCTGAACATGTTCCAATGGTTTTGATAGGATTTGTTGATTTAATATCCATACTTATTGATTTAATACCTACACTTGTTGATTTAATGTCCAATGTTTTTGACAACATGGCACCAATAATTGTGACTTTAAAGTTGGTATTTCTATGATGACTACCCATAATTGAATGAAATGTACTCTTGTAAAAAACAACCAATCATGTGATGCCACATCAGTTGCCCAAGTATGGGCGTCCCTTTTGCACGATCATTAGTCTCACTTTTTTGTGGTTGTTTTGGACACCTTGGCAAAAAGAAAGCTCATGTGGCATCATATTTGATGATGTGGCCATGAAACCTTAGTTATAAGAAGTGGACTTGCCAAGTAAGCCACTGTAAAAAATTGGGAGTAATTTGAAATTTCAACGTAGGATTTGAGAAGTGCAAAGTTAGGGTGCTCAACTACTAGATCCTCTCCCCTAATTATTTTCTATCATAGACTTTCCTTCTACCCTTTATGATATATATGTACCTACTTGCTTTTCTTATATGTTAATAAATTTTTAGTGGTTCTACCACTTTTATCGTGTGTGTACACACATATGTATATGTATACATACATATGTACACACATACACATATATACATACATCATGCATACATATTTGGGAAGAATATCTAACCATAATGTCATTGAGAAGAGAAAATATTAATCAACACTCAATCACAGTCTATTTGAAAAGATTAAAATATTCATTAACACCCAATCATAATACATTTAAGAGCATCCAATCACAATGCAATTTCAAGAGAGGCCAAAAGAGGTCGTGTTTTTTATATTAATAAGAACAAAACAAGGGTGTTGTCCCTATAGACAACAACCCAAAGGGCATAAAGTTAACAACATTGACACTAGCAACACATTAACAACACATTAAACACTCAATGTTGCATTGAAAAATACATTAAATCACAATACATTTAAGAAGAGCATCCAATCACAATGCAATTTGAAAAGAGATTATGTGAACATTAAACTCAATATTGCATTTAAAAAATACAGTCAATCGCAATATAATTTTAAAAAAATAAATGTTTATTGAATGTTGAATTACAATATATAAAAAAAATAGTAATAACAATGCTATTTAACCCTTTTAAACTCTTTTTTTAATATCATAAAATATAAATAATTTCATATTACTTCTTTATCATTTTTAAAAACTTATAAATTACAACTAGTCTAAATAATTTTCTATTAATTCTAAGGAAAAGTTTTCATCCTAATACATTGGAAGAATAAAAATCACAATATACTCAATACATTTGATGAGAATGGGAAAATATCTTTTTAATTATAAAATACAAATACATTCTAATTCAAATAATTGAAACTTATGTAACTTAATAGCATGTGTTGACATAATTGAAACTTATGGAAGTTTCCATACTATGCCTACTAATTGAATATAAATCATAAATCACAATCAGCTGATAGCATCATCATATCATGTTAGAGACCAGCCTAATGGTATGAGACTGTGAACATATCAAAAGATCATATTTCATGGATCAAATGCCCTTAAAATAAAATCCATAAATTAAAGAGAATTTCATTGATGAATAGGAAGAGAAGAGTTTGCTTGTCTATGTTAATAGACAAGCAAACTAAAGAGATTTTCATTGCTCTTCTATATTAAAAATTGCAATTAAAAATTACAAATTTTTTGACCGATGATATTGACAGATCACATTCTGTATCACATTGACTGGGGGATACTAGATCTAAACCTCACCTACCTCACCTCGTATCTATCACAAGAAACTCCAAATCAGAACCCCAACCCCTAAAAACTGCAAATTATACTTCTGCAGATGGGCCCAACTTTTCTCTCAGAATTCTCACTCCCATGTATCTGCACAATAACAAGACAATATTTATACTTTAGTCTACCCAAAGCAGAAGAGAACTGCAATCTTTGAAAGAGTAAAGCAAGTAAGAAGAAATCATACCTTCCAAGCATCATTACAGTGGCCTGAGGATTAGTTCCTGGAGAGAAAAGAAAAGTGGATCCATCAATGACTCTAACACCATCTGCTCCAATGAGTCTATAGTCTCTATCAACAACACTACCCATCTGACATCCTCCATGATAATGCCAAATTGTAGTCACAGTATCCTTACAGAACTGCTCTAATGATCCCCATCCCTCAGTGTTCTTGGGAGTTAAATTTATAGGAGCATAAAAGCTTGAATTCATGATCTTGGTCAGACTCATGCCAGAGGGAATGAATTTTTTCACTGGGGGAGAGTCAAGGATCTTTCGGATAATCCTTAATCCTTTCACACAGCTATGTAGATCCATTGGGTTATCATAGTAATTGAATTTCACAATTGGATTGTCGTCAGCATTGGTACTGTTATCCAACCTTAGATAACCTTTGGAAAGAGGGCCTTTCGCCTTTTGCAGAATAATTCCATTCTTCTTTGTTGTAACCTGTTTTCCACAACACATTACATCAGTCACCCATCATTGTAATGTACATGAAATGAATAATAAATGTACATCAATACCGTTTCATATAATTTGAATCCACTGCATGTCTCTATGTAGCTTCCAAATTTGGTGATGCCCACTACTTGTATGAGAGAGATTGGGACATCAGTTGTAAAGGGTACAAAAATGGCATTCATGGGATTGTCAGCCATGCCCTTTCCCACTGCAGGCTGGTCCATTATCACTTTTATTCCCATGGACTTCAATTCTTTTGCAGGCCCAATCCCACTGAGCATAAGAAGCTGTGGGCTTCCCAAAGCACCAGCTGATAGTATAACCTCACTTTTATCTCCCTTCAAAAAGACTTGCTGCTCTGCTCCATCTGCATCTCTGAAAATAACTCCCCTCACTTTTGGCTTTGTTTTATCTGGATTTAGAGTATGTAAGTGCAATGAAAGAAATGGGCTTCTTAAATTTACAGAATTAATATTTTTTTTTATTAGATAGTGTGAAAACAAAATTCTGAAGCAAGAAAAAGACTTTGCATCTTTTAAAAAACTACCCTAAGCAAGACAAAACATGCCCAAACCATACAAAAACATGCCCAACCCATCTGTTTGAACCATCCTAAAGTAAGACAATAACATGTTCAAACCATTTTTTATTATTAGATAAACTTAGATTTTGAAAGGACCCAAGCCATGTATAAGCCTTCTTTTCTAATTTCTTAAGATCTGGCATTATATTTTCCCTAAGACTTGCTGCTCTGCTCCATCTGCATCTCTGAAAACATTTCCCCTCACTTTTGGTCTCGTTTTCTATACAAACAGAGTATGTAAAGTGCAAAGAAAGAAATGGATTTCTGAGATTTAAACAATTCAGAAAACAAAATTCCAAAACAAGAAAAAGGCTCTGGATTTTTTTTTAACAAAAACTGTCCTAAAACATGTTCAAACCATACAAAAACATGCACAAACCATCTATCCGAACCATCCTAAAGCAAGACAAAAACATGTCCAAATCATATATGTTTTTTATTAGATAAACTTAGATTTTGAAAGAGCCCGAATCATATATAATCCTTCTTTTCTATTTCTTAAGATCTAGCATATTATTGAACTATATTTTTTCTTAAGACTTGCTGCTCTGCTCCATCTGCATCTCTGAAAACAACTGCCCTCACTTTTGGTCTCGTTTTCAATACAAACAGAGTATGTCAAGTGCAAAGAAAGAAATGGACTTCATTCTTTCATTTAAATAAAACAAGCAAGTTTTTGAAAGGTTCCAGAACATTTTACAAAGTATAAACCAACCAAAACAAAATCAGTCACAGAAATAGCAAAACCAGGCAACTGGCCAAGAAACAGCAGAGCCGGAATTCTAAGTTTGAACCTGAACTTCATTGTTATTATTCTTCTTAGATTTAAACAATTCATATATGGTTTTTATTAGATAAGCAGGAAAACAAAATTCGCAAATCAGAAAACAAAAACCCAGGCAACTAGCAAAGAAACAGCAGAGTTGGAACAGATTAGGATACATCCAAGTTTGAATATGATCTTCATCATTTGTGTTGTTCTTAGATTTAAACAATTCACATATGTTTTTGATGTTCGTAGATTTAAACAATTCACATATGTTTTTGATGTTCTTAGATTTAAACAATTCACATATGTTTTTGATTAGATAAGAGGGAAAATGAAATTCACAAACCAGAAAATAAGACCCTTGAATCTTTTAGCAAGACAAAACATGTCCAAACCACCAAGCCATTTTAAAAAAAGACAAAAACATGTCCAAATCATATATCTTTTTGACTAGATAAACTGAGATTTTGAAAGGGTCCAAATCATATACCTTTTGTAGCGAATAGAAGACGTTGAACAGTTGCATACAGCAAAACTGTGAGTTTTCTTGGATTGGCACGTTGAACAAGAATATGAGCAGCTGTAGAGCGATGTCCAGTGCTATTAAAAAGTGTCCCACCAAACTTGGTGCCAGGGATGTGATCATATGTGAAGCCATTGTAAGGAGAAACACCTGCATCCAGGAGACCTTTCGCTACTGCATCCTGCCATGCATTTTGGGGTGGTCGATGGGCTACTACACTTTCCACCCAACGAAAAGACTGTTCCACCAAGCCCGGTTCCAATCCCATGGCTCTCACCTCACTTGAACTCGCACGTGTGTAAAATCCTGCATTGAGACAAGTACCTCCTCCCAACACTCTTGCTCTTGCATTTATCACCTGCTTCATAATGTTTGCACACTAATTAGTTACTACTGAATTCAACTGACAGAGCACATCCCAAGTTGAAGTTTAAAAATGAGTTGGGAGTCAGGGACAAACAGTGAAGGAAGTTATAGCTGCATGATCCTTTAAATAATTGTAATGCCATCAAGTATATTTTGAATGAGAGAAGTTAACTTGCAGAGCTCTAAAATAATTGTGGATTTAAGGAGAAACGACCAATTCCTTAATAGATTTTTATGTTAAAACTAACTAGTTAATAACGTAGGATTTTGTTCAAAAACTAGGTGATTTTTTATGATTTAAGATCAAAAGAGACTTTTTCAGAGAAAGGAGCTTATTGTGTGATTTGAGATAATACTTCAAAAATCTTCTCCGATTACTCTCCAAATCCACACCCCACTATTAATTTTTTATAATATTATGTATGAATCTTAATTGTTTAAACTAAGCTAAAATCATAAAATGAGTACTTCACATTATATAAATCTTTGTTTTTACTACTAAAGGAAAGAAAAACAGAGTACGAGGAGGTACGAGAGCATGAAGTAAAAGCGTACGAGGAAGTACTAGTACAAGGAAGAAAAAAAGGTCATGGTTGTGGACTTACCAACCCTGGTATTTTTAGGTCATTGATAAACCTATCCATTCCATGCATATCTATTATAGTTGAAGGGTTTTTTAAAACATAAAAATGTTAAAAATTATGTTTGCTAACTAATATAGAAATTATTTACTACCTTTTAGATACTTAGACAGTTTAACGATAAAGTACTTTTGAGTGTAAGTTATTAAATATATTATCTTTAATCATCAATAAATAAGTTGTTAGCTTAGAGGTTTTTGAATTTGATTATATAAGTATTTTTTATTTCATAGAGTTTATTAAAGATAGTTGAAGAAAATATAATCTAACATCCTGTATGAAAACAGTCAGAAAAGAGTTCACTAAAGTATGATGTCTATGATCCAACATCATGATGAACATAGTATGAAAATGGTTTGAAAAGAGAAAAAAAGTATGACGTCTATGATTCAACATTATGATGAACATAATATGATTCACAAAAATATACTTACATGATTAAATCTAAAAACCAATATTATATTAAAACTTTTGAATTTGATTGTGGAAAGTACCTTTTCTATCAATATTTTTTTATTCGATGAACATAACCAGAAGAGAAAATATGCTCCAGCATCATGATCAAAACAATCAGAAAAAGAAAAAGTATGATATCATGTTTGAGAAAAGGAAAAGTATGATATCATGTTTGATAAAAAGATGCTTATATGACCAAATAGAAAAACCAATATTTACACTGAAGATTTTATGGGTTTATATATGTGTTTGACCCTTTTATGGTTGACAGAGGGGATTAGAGGTCTGCATGAAAGATTTCCTTCCAAGTTTGTAAAGAAAGAAAGATAATAGCACACTATTCAATAGTTGTAAACCCAATTTACTAACTGGGACAGCAGCATGAAAACATATTCAGCACAATCTGTTGGCAGAAAGAAAAGAGTCATGCCATCATTTGAATCTTACCCCATCTTCAGATATAAAAAGCTGGGTGGGCGAGCGGTCCGAAACAAAATCAAACAAATTTGCTTCAAAATTCTCCATGTTGAATATGTTTCCATTACCAAGCGGGGATCCACCTCTTTCCAAGAGGAGAACAAACTTATTCTGAGACAGAGTAGCAGCAAGGGTACACCCTGCTGTGCCTCCCCCAACAATTATATAATCATACTTTGCCTTCTTCCACTGCCCCTTTTTTGCTTCTTTCACAAATGAATACTGTCCTGATAAAACAAACAAAGAAAAAAAATGAACTTCAAACCTAGAATGACTCCCTCTAGGTAGTATCAAAGCTTTCAAAAAAAAACATAAGATACCAACCTTTTACAGACATAGAGAGAGCATTAAAGATGAGGCAGAAGAACAGCAGGTAAGTTTTGACACCCATTTCAAGCAGCTACATGTCCCACTCCAAGCCTTTCAACTTCTTCCTTGAAATGACATATTTATTCTTCCCTCTCAAATGTGCTAAGAAAGAAGGTACTTTGACATAAATATTAGTTCAGTTAGAATCTTTATGATTTATCTACCAAGCCCATATATTTCAATGTTTCTGGTTTGCTCACCAACCCAGAATGGTGTCTCAGATTATTTTAAGCCATGCAAGACTTGGGAACGTGCACATCTGGCATGCAATAATGGATAGAGTGAACATCTGGAAATACGAACCCTGCTTGCCATTTATGTGTTGCAGGCCATCATGACATACGTTTCCTTCCACCACTTTCTTATTCCAAATTTATATTCAATTCTGCATTGATTCAATAAAATAAAATAAAAGTTCTATTCAATTGATCAATCTTCTATGTCGACCTCACTGTTGGGCAGCTAAATTATCATGCAGCGCTGTACTAAATGCTGCCCACCTTTCTGCAAGACACCTCTGAAAGGACGGTATTACAAGCCAAATGCAGTTTACAGTAATAAATTTAAGCTGTTTTTTGTGAGATTGATTAAGTTGTAATTAATGGGTTGGCGGAAAATTAACTCACTAGATTTTGAGGATTAGCTGGCCGATTTGTTCTTCCTCATTCAATCCGACATATGCTCTTCGTCATCTCCTCTGGGTTTTTCTGCAATAAGTTTACAGTTAGAAAACTAGGATTTTCCGAGATCTTCATTGAATGTTAGAAAACTAGGATTTTCCGAGATCTTCATTAATAAGAGATGGGCATTCAAGGAATTTCACATGGTTCCATACAAGCAGCCTTTGAATTTCATCATAATGACGTATTCCAAAACGATGTAATTGATCACAGAAACATGACCTCTGAGCTGAGAAGTTTGTTAATGGAGGGGGGAAATATTTTTTCGTATTTCACAATTTTTATGTTTTACATTTGTTTCGCTGCTCTATACAGTGGCAACTCATATGAAGGAGAGTTTTCAAAAATAAAAGTTAATTGTTCTCTTTGAATAAATTGGTTTTAGTTGGCTGGATAGCCGTTTTCCTGTACAATCAGTTGCATTTGTTTCGGTGCTTATATGCAAATAAGTATTAGTCGATTTGAGTCTTTTAAAATGTGATAGTTTTGTATAGCACCTTTATATAATGGTAATAAAGAAATTGTTTATTTATATTATAGAATTTTTATGATTCAAATATTAATATATCTTATTTAATAAAATTAAATTTATTATTTTCTGACATTATCAGATTTCTACAATTCATTTAAATCAATTATTTGATTTTGGATTTGATTGTGTAAGTGTTTTTAGCATCAACTTTCACACTCGTGATCCATCCATCATCACGAGGGAGAGTGCAAGAAATGTAAAAATATAAGATTATTTGATTGTGTAAGTGTTTTTAGCATCAATGTTTCGGGATGAGAGAGAGTGCAAGAAATGTAAAAACATAAGATGCACTCTTATATTTTTACATTTCTTGCACTCTTTCTCATCCTGATATGTTTTTACATTTCTTGCACTCTCTCTCATCCTCATGATGGATCACGGAGTGTGATCTGAAACGTTGATGCTAAAAACACTTACACAATCAAATCCAGAAGCAAATAATTGATTATTATTTTCTATTTAGATTTTTAAAAATATTTAATTTTAATTTGTTTAAAAAAGTTATATTGTAATACTTCTTTATTTGTCAATGTTCTGTTCTATATTTCTGGTGGACATATCTGTGTGGGTTGGTTCGTGTCGTGATTGTGCATGATACGAAGTTATTGATCAACGGTTTAGTATTCCTATCTATGACGGTAAATGTAGATGATCGATATTTAATCATTATTGTTAAGTTTTTAGGATAGCTGCAAATGTAATAATACTCTATGTTCTATGTGTTTTCCAAATGCAACAATCTCTCTTTCATTTATATTGGGAATGAGGATAGGAGAGACATGTCCCTTCATGGGACATGTCTATTCATTATTATTTATAATAAAGGACATACCTCTTCCAACTAATTAT
>MU228363.1:3723039-3735818 GCA_018584345.1 Thuja plicata | reverse complement strand
GGTGGCACTATATAATTGATGCTTTCTTTATAGAAATAGACACCCTTCCTTGAATGCATGCTTCTTTGTTATTGCTTGAACATGATCATAACAAATTAAAATATCTCTTTAATGAAAGTCATTTTCAAAAATTTCACATAGACCCGTACATATTCCATCATAACTTTTGAATCCAAGACTTTCTCTCCAATCGCTTTGGTGAGATTCTTGGAAATTAAGTTTTCACCAACATATCCTAAATTTAAGAGAATCCAATGGTGCATTTGTGAGATATGGTCCTTTTACCGAGACTATATTTTCTGAGACAGCCACACATTCACCATCAACAAACTACTCTCTTACATTTGCAACTTGGCTCTGATACCATGTTAAGTTTTTAGGATAGCTACAAATGTAATAATACTCTATGTTGTATGTGTTTTCCAAATGCAACAATCTCTCTTTCATTTATATTGGGAATGAGGATAGGAGAGACATGTCCAGGAGAGACATGTCCCTTCATGGGACATGTCTATTCATTATTATTTATAATAAAGGACATACCTCTTCCAACTAATTATAATTTAATCAATCTTATAATGTTTCATCAATCAATTATTAATTAAGAATAATAATATAATAATTTAATATTAAATATTAAATTTCATATGATTAATAATAATATAACATATATATTACATTATTATTAATCAACATATATTATATGTATTCTAATGATCATACGACTGAAGATACAAATATTAACAATTATTAAATGATTAATTAATATTAGTAATGTTAATATCATGTAATCCAATTATTGCTTAAGATATATGTATGTAACATTGTTTGTCATTATTAATATTTAAATATAATTCAATTATTTTTTTGAGATGATTTTGTAAGCAAGAATAATGACTCAAGCATACCAATGAAACATTAATTTAAGAAGCTAAATCTAGTTTATAGAAATGTAATAAAACATAAGAAAATCTCTTCAAGAGTGTCTCATTGTCCTCTAATTTCAAGGACCTAATAGTCTTTCATATTTGCTCTTAGCAACACTTAACCATTTAGATGACAAATTGAAATAAGAGATTTAACTTAAATGATTCAAATACGAGCTACTATGAGGCTTAAGATGCAAGATTAAGCTATGAAACTCAACTAAATGGATGCAATATTAAGCTAAAATGATACACAATGTAAGGCTAAGCTAACATAAATTCTATGCTATGAAATTGAGAACTAAAAATGTCATTACTCTAATGCAAATGAAATTGAAATTTCTTTTCCTCCAAAGTGAGGAGTATATATAGGATTTTCCAAGGCTTGGAGTGTGGTGTCACTAACCATGGTCAAGTTGCAATTGGTTAAGAGAGGATGTATTAAATAGCTTGTTTTTAATTAATAGTACTTTATGACCAATTTTAGGTGTATACATTTTGCCCCTCTTTGAATCAATGTGTAAGCAGTATATTGGTTCAAACAAAATTCAGTTTTACTCTTGACTAATGCATTGATGCCAAACTGATTCGATGGATGTCCCAAATTTAAAATTAGATTTGTTCAATGCCCCAAATTTGGAAATGCTCCAGATTGTTGTGTCAATTTGGAAAAGATTTGATTTTTTGCCCCAGAATTAAAAATATTGTGATAGCAAACTGTATGCCTCCTCAAGAGATAAATTAGAAAGATTTTACGATTTTTAAGTGTTTTAGAATTTTTTGGAATTTTTTAAATGTTTAGGATTTTTAGACTCTTTCGATTTAGCTCTCGATGAATTGATTGGAAAATGATGCCCTAGTTGGATTAGGTTTCCGATGTGCAAAGCATTTTGTAATTAACCCCCGCCATAATACCATTTAGGGTTAAATAGCTTTAAAAGGGCAGTAAAATTCATTTCCCTATTCATTTTTACTTTCACCTTTGGAGATTTTACCCTTGTGGAGAGAGAGCCCTAAGTTGACAGAATGGTGATCCCTTATGCTGAGCACAGATTCAAGCAAGCTTACCAACATCAACACCCGCCGCAGTACAGTCCTCTGGTATGTACAACTTATCTATCCTTGTGTTGTCATTTTCGGATTAATTTTACATGTTTTTCTTTTGATTTTTATTATTTTTCTCATTTTTATCGCATATAGATTTACTTTTAGTGCATATATATAGGTTTTTATCACATAGAAATATTGTTTTAGTGCATACAAATAGATGATTTTAAGGTAGTTTTCTCAGATTAGTGCATGGTCACTATAAAGTATCACATACACTATTTTTTGCATTTACTCCAAACTATAGCGCATATACTAGCTTTTTCACATATTAGCATGGTTTCAATGCATATGATTTGTAAAGTAGTGAATATGATTATTTTGCACATAGGTGGCACAGAATTGTGTATTTAAGCCTGACATAAGATTTTTAGCCTTTTTGAGAGATTAAGTTAACTTTTTCGATGTGTGATTCGATGTTTATGATGGATAGGATGTTTTGACCTCATGATTGATGATAGTCTATGATAGACGTTCTTGTCAAGATTCGATAGAAATCTCAATTAAGCTGAGATGCGCTTGTCGAGATTGATTGAAATCTCACTTGAGCTAATATTATAGGTTAATGTTTGATTAATTAGGATGATTGATAGATGATTAACTTATTGATAGGCTCAGCTAGATGTCCTTATGATGCAAGAACAATACCCCAATACATTAAGGAACATTCTATGTTTATCTCAGGATGAGTGCGTAGTGATATTTGCATGTGGCCTAGCTTCATTACCCAATATGCTTCATTATTGGGTAAATAGGGGATTGTTGAAAGCATTGGGAGAGTGGTGGCATAGTCATGACCAAAACATGTTCCACCTTCCTACAGGAAATATGACTGTAACGCCAAAGGATGTCTATCACATTTTGAGGATCCCAGTTGTTGGTGATGTCATGTACTATAATGTTGAGGAGGATGGTGTTTATGATGCTCGTAGGAGATTATTTGGCGATTATACCATTGGAGGTTATGATGTTATATGGTAGAGTATGGTTCATTCTTATGCACCCTTGCCTTCAGTACTCACAAGATTTATCGGTGGTTTCATGTTTCCAAATAGGAGGGGACATAGTTTCTCAGTGGGTTGGGGTAGGATTCTAGAGAGCATGCTTTCACAGTTGAGGCTATAGTTTTAAATTTTGGATATAAAAAAGAAACAATCTCACAAATTTTTGAAAACACAAAGATAAAAAAAGTGGACATCCGACAATTAGGCATTATTTTCATTCATTTTGGGTATTTTAGAAATTAAAATATCGCACTCCTTAAAATCCACTGTTTCTACTCTTGCAATTGTTACTTTCAACCTTGGTTCACAATTATATGAATCACTCTACACAAACAGAGTAAACACAAAAGTGTTAAGAAGAATTGACTTCAAGATTGCTTGTGGAGTTGCATCACTTTTAGCATCATATTGTAGCATGTATAGCTCCTTAGTAGACATTTTCAATAATTTACTTGCAATATCATCAAAAGTCACAACCCAAAGTGCATGGTTGTGATCTTGGAGCTTTAATTGTAGAATGTATCTATACTTACACTCAAGAATTTCCACCCCACATCTAGAAAAAAACCTTGAACCACTAGTATTTTAATGATATTTTTTTACATTCTTTCCGATTGGAAATCAATGGACGTGCTAGATAGAACAAATCATCTTGTTTGACAAACTTCACAGATGATCTCATTTTTGCCTCAAAGGGGGCTATTATTGTTAACTTACACTCTAAAATATAAGCAATTTGTTAACTTACACTCTAAAATACAAGCAATTAGAACCCTACCCCTTGTTCCATTGTGTTGCTCAATAATTAAGGGCAATGAAACAATATCAATATTATATGTTTCTTCTCAAGATTCGAGGGCTTATGCTTCAGGGATTGAAGGTTCTATTGTTTAATATTATTGATGCTACAATAGTTATCATCACGTTAAATTTCTATTCAACCACATTCCTATTCCTTAGAGAAATCACAACTACTCTTTTTTTAATCTTTAAGCTTTTCAACTCTTCACCCTCTTCTTGGCAACTTGAACCCCAGAAACTCACATCACTTATTGTGCAGAAAATGTCAACTAATTTTACAGTCCTTTAGTAAAATTCTATTTCATCTCTCCTACAGAGAACCATGACCTCTCCAACATCCACAACAATTCTAATAATGTTGACTGTGATATCATTGTCCATCTTTGCAAGTTCCTCAAATTTTTTGAATCGAAAGAGACTCCTCTTAATCGAATTATCATCATCATAACATTTCAAAACTGATGCCTCATCCCAAGTAATATCCATACCACTATTTAGCATATTATACTATTTTAATCCTTTAAAGTACCTTTATAAATTGTATACAACTAACCAACTTTCACTCTAGCATAGTGTAACTCTGTAATGTCATTAAAACAAACAATCCAATTTTTTGTGCATTTTTCATCTATCAAGTCAAAAATGAAAACTTGTCCAAGGCCTTTATGCAGCTTATACTGATGCATTTTCTTTTTTCTAGTAATACATTCTTTTATTGACCATCTTATTTGATAAGGATTCAAGTCCTTCATAGGACTGGTCATCACATCGAGAGTTGCTTGTCTCAGTCGCATGTGAATACCAAATTTTGTCGCACGAGCAGATGGACTGATAACTTTATCTAACTGTACATGCCTTTTTGTTGTGATTGAATCAAGTACTTTGATTCTCCAATAAAATCATAGCTGGAACAAACGACATCTAAATAAAAAACAATTATGGTCATGTTTGACAAAGTGAGTCATAGTTAATACAGGTTACATAATGTCGAAATACACATGCAAGAACACTGCAGATATCAAATGGAAAATATAAAAACCTACCTTGAATCAGAAGTACTTAAAAATTTATAAGTCATCAAACAAATGATCAATCATATCTTGAGTGTATCATAAAAGATGCGATCGCTGATTTTTTTTTTGGCAATATGCCCACTTGCATATAGATTTCATCAGACAACATAATTTTGAATCATTTGAACTTGCTTTCACTCATCATTAGTTTCTTGTATGAAAAATCTAAAGAAAGGGCTTCAAAATAATATCTCCACCATTTATTAATTGAATCACATTGGTAGATAACTTACAATCCACTTCAATGACCTACATAAAGAAGGCCTCAAACAACAGTGAACATAAATGACCAACACTAGTTTGAAATAAAAAATCAAAAAAAAAAAAGCCACATAACCCATGAACATAGTAATAAATCACCAGTTTCCCATACATGGGGAATTTTTAATTTTGATAACGTATGGCCTTCCCACCATAACTCCCGCTAATACAAGTCAAATGCATAGCGATCACAGTTGCGAGACATTGGAACAAAACAATCTTAAAATAAATCACACCAACCCTAACAAAGAACACAAACCACTAATACATACAAGTTTCAGAATACTTACTCTTTATTCATCCATGTTACATATTTCTCTGTACTCGATAGTCGTTCTATTGTAACCTCGGATAACTTTGCAACCTTCACACCCCCAAACTTGTATATTTCACTAGTTTCTAACATTTATGCACACCCTACCTTCACTCAGCCTCACGACATATACTCAACCACTGACACTTCTTAACAAATGTCTCTTCAAAAATATGTCCAATCAGCACATCCAATTATTTCCCATCGAAAATAATTAAAAAAACAAGTCATAGCATCATTTGATAATTGTTACATTAACACCTTCACATTCTACCATTAATACACAAAATGCGACAAATAACTGGCACAAATGACTACTATATAAAGTCGTACAACCATAACAAATAGTAATCCCATCCCTTTCACACCATTTGACAGTTGAACAATTTTTCATTCACTTGAAACCGTGAAGTTTATTACTTTTCAAAATTCACGTATGCATTACCTAATATAACAAAGTCTTCAATTTGACCATGAAAACAAGACAACAATTCTCATCTCATTTACACATTCTTGCTTCCTCCTAAACACTTAATTCAATTGCTAATTAAAACATGAACAACAAATATAAGGCTAATGGAAATAAGAGCTCACAAAATTTCTAACCCTGGCACCGACACACTCTATATAAGTGTCATGTTCAAATGCAACATCTCAAAATCAATTATCCAAACTATTCTACTCCAGAAACACTTGCAAATTATTTAGCTAATTCAAATTAAAAAGTTGATGTAATTCATATGAAAATAAGAGCATACCAAGGGTTTCAACCCCTGCTTGGACACACTCCTTAGAGATCACTTCCGCACCTTCTTTATTTTCTTGTTCATCAATTAACTAAACCAATCAACAGGGTTCTTGATCCAAAAAATCTAACAGATTTCAAGCACAAAAAATTCTAACTTAAAACAATATTATTTCCCCTCCTCCTAGAACCACTAGACAACATTGAATCCAATGTACAATCTAATACAACATCTATATAATTTTCCTGTATAAATATGCTCTAAAATTATTTGAATGTAAGTCTATATTGCCCTACCTATTATAACACTAAGTAACATACATAAACTCACACTATTACTATTTCCTGATGAACAATAACTGATTGAATGTTTGAAGATGTTAAGTTAATGATCACAAAGCTGTAGAAAGTTAATGCCAAACATTAAATCAGTTAATGTATTATATTGTCATTGACATCAACTTGATATAATCTGATTGGTTATATACATAGTATCAAAGACTTCAAAGAAACAGAGAAATAAAGGTTATGCTTTTAGTAATGCATAAAAGATCAATATACACTAATTGACAACAAACACCGACGGACAGTGCACCCCGACGAATAGAGAACCCCAAGAGAAGAGTCACGGTGATACCCAAGCAATAAACCCAAGCAAGCATTACCGACAAGCAGAACCACAATGTTACCCGACGGATAGACAACCCCGATAGACAGAGATGCCCGAGGACAACTGAAGTCAAGACCGAAGCTAACAAAGAGTTAAACACAAAAAAGAACTGAAGTTCAGAAATGACAAAAGACTTACCTGGCAAGAGCTAAATATTGAGTTAACTGGTTGATAACATTATTTTCATTGACAAGTTAAAAGCCAGAGATAAGAGAGAGTTTTAAAGTTATTTTATTCCAGTTGTCTAAGAGAAATCTATGGGATAAAATTGAATTAAATCTTTAAAGCAAGAAAGGCAAGAATTGCGAATCGCACCAAGAACAAGAAAGTCAAGGACTTAGAAACGGTGAAATCGTGTCTATAAAGAGACAAGCTAATTTATTTTGAATTAAGGGGGTGATTAGAGAAGAAGATGATGAAGAGAATATTGGTGAAGAATGACTTCATACAATCCTAATCGGTCAAGCTAAAGAATAGAGCTAAAGATTTTTACGGACACCGAGCAACAGAGAAGCACAGCATCACCAAGAAGAAAGAAGTGGAGCAAAGGTATTGAAAGGAAACATTGATTAGAAAGGTATTATGAGCTTACAATAGATCTGAACATCTGCAAGATTAAGTTGTTTATATGAACAGATTATATATTGTTTCAGTTTAACCATTGATTCAGAAAGTCTCTTAATCGAGTAGGATCTAACAATCCTTTATATATTGAGATACATCCCAAGGAGTATCAAAAGTTTAGTTCATGAAGATAGCATAGTGAAATGCTAGATATCAAGTGATTAACTGTTAGTGATAAATCCTCTAACAAGGTCACACTTAACAGTGTTTTTGTAACCTTTAACAGGGTTGGATCTTCACCGAGCTCACTTCAGAAGAGTGAAAGATTGAGGTTACCGGTCCCAAGAAGTTTTTCCCTTAAGTGTTAAAAATCCATGTTTCAAATGTGTTTATAAGTTATTGCTTTGATGTTTTGTTGTACACATTACTAAAATAGGATTGATCGGTAAACACTAAGTTATTTACTGTATTTTAGTAAATGATAGACTACTAATCGGTAAAGATAAAGAATAAGGTTTAACAGTGAACTTCGAGCAGTAGTTATTTGATAAGATTATTTCAAGACATACATCTTGTAGGACTGAAGATAACTTGAGGTTTATATTTAAGATATAAAAAATTTTGGTTGATTTATTGAAATATTTTTGAGGCGACTGATTCACCCCCCCCCCAGTTATTCTAACAATTGGTATCAGAGCTTGTGTGCTTAGAAAGGGTGTTTAACAACTCAATCAAAAGATCACAAGATGATAAAATGGGATGTGCCTAAGTTGAACAAGGACAACTTTGCATCATGGAAAAGCAAGATAACACTCCACCTATCAGGTATTGGAAATGATATTACTCAATACTTGGATACTAAATATGTGTTTCCTACAGGACCTCACACACTTAATCAATCAAGAGAAAAGCTTGAGCACAATTCTATGATGATAGAACTTGCTTCCTCACTCTCCGATGTTGAATTTGAAGATGTCAAAACATGCACCTCTGCAAAGAAAATGTGGGACAAATTGAAGCTAGTACATGGAGGAGATGCAAATGTACTAAGAGCTAAGGCAGAAAGCCTAAGAGGTAAATTTGATGACCTAAGAATGAGAGAAGGAGAAAATATCACTCAGTACAGCTGTAAAATAAAAGAGGTAGTCAATGTTATCTGAGGAGTTGGAGGTGTACTTGAAGAAGAGACAGTGGTAAGTAAAATCCTAAGAACCTTACTACTTGTTTATGCTATTGGAATATCTGTTATACAAGAAATGAGAGCAGTAGAAAACAAAAATGTCACTCTAGATATTTTGGTTGGTAGACTTATTTCATTTGAGGTGAATAACATTGATAATAGTGTCTTACCATCTATTAATTCTGCATTCAAATCTTCTTTGAAAATAAGTAAGTCAAGTCATAAACACACTATGAGGAATGATAGTGAAAGTGATAGTGGTGACCAAGAACTTGGTGAGATTGAAACACTAATGGCTAGAGGATTACAGAGAGGAAAAGGTAGATACAAAGGTAAATTACCACTTGTATGTTTTAATTGTAAAGATATTGGACACTTTTCTGCTAGATGTCCTAACAAAAGAAAAGAAGACAGAAACAGTGACAGATCATATGAAAAGAAGTTTGACAAAAGTGATAACAGAGATTACCGAAGCAACTGACAATCTGACAGAAGAGATACCCGAGACTACAAGGACAAAGGGAAGAAAGCTTGTTACCCATCTAATAACAGAGCTGGAGATACTGACACCAAATCTAATGAAGATATTAAGATGGTATTTTTTTCCATGAAGGATGATTAAGACGAATAGGAAAGGTATGTAGAGACTGCACTCATATCTAAGGTTAGTAAGAATGATGTTTGGATTATAGATAGTGGTTGCACTCACCACAAGACCCATAATAAAGAAAAGTTTGAAACTTTTGAGTATTATAATGGTGGATTAGTAAGAAAAGGTAATGACTCGCCTTGTCTAGTTGAAGGTAAAGAAACTATAATGCTAAATAACTTGATCAGATGTGTAAATGCATACTCGGTAAAAGGACTTAACTATAATCTATTGAGTGTTTCACAACTAAATAACACAGGTCATCGAGTTGCATTTGAGAACAAAAAGGCAAAGATCTTTAATGAATCAGGAAGGTTAATTGGAACTGGTGAACAGACAAAAGGTAACTTATTCTATCTTGATGATATTAACACCACTTGTTTAATGGCTAGAAACGAAGACATGTGGTTGTGGCATAAAAGGTTATGTCATGTGAATTTTGACAACATGATTAAGATAAGCAATAAAAGGAAAGTAAGAGTCTTACCAGGCATGTCAAAGCCTGACCATATAATGTGTAAGGATTTTCAAAAAGGTAAAATGAAAAAGTCTATTTTCAAGAGAAAAACCCATACATCTAGTGCTATTCTAGAATTAGTCCATACTGATCTATGTGGACCCATGAGAACAAAGAGTTACTATGGTGATAGATATTTCATTCTCTTTGTTGATGATTATTCTAGAATGATGATAGTTATATTCTTAAAAGAAAAATCAAAAGCATTCAAGATGTTTAAATGGTATAAAGCTATTGTAGAAAAACATAGTGGTAAGGAACTAAAATGGGTAAGGAGGAGAATCCATTTTTGATGAATTCACTAACTTTTGCAATGAGCATAGAATTAAAAGATGGGTTTCTGCACCAAGAACACCATAGCAAAATGGGATTGCTGAAAGAAGAAACAGATCCATTATTAATTGTGCAAGAACACTGATGATAGAAAAAGGCATCACTCAAACATTCTGGAGGGAATTTGTCAGTACTATTGTCTATGCATTGAACATAGTACAATTGAAGAAAGACACCAAAAATACACCTTATGAGCTATGGTATGGTTACACACCCAATCTAAGTTACTTCAGAATCTTTGGAAGTTAATATTATATTTTGAAAGATGATAGAAATGGAAAGCTTGACTCTAAAAGTGAAGAAGGAATCTTTCTAGGGTATTCCACCAACAGCAAGGCTTATAAATGTCCTAACAAGTCCTCTAACAAAATCATTGAAAGTGCAAATGTCATAATAGATTAATATGCGGAGAAAAATGATGAGGAAAGCAAAAAAGAACCAGAAGACTACAACAGGTTTGTTTACAATGAATAACCTGACACTTTTCCTGAGCAATAGTGTATCGCTCCTGAGCAACAGAACAATGCACCCGAGAATCAGGCTACAAACATCAAAAATCAAGAAATTGCTCTAAATGATGTTCCAAGCGATGGAGATCAAAATGAAGGTCAAGATTATGATCAAAATGATGAAAAAAGAGTTGAACAGATACTTGCCAAGTATGTCAAAAGACACCATCCACATAACTAGATCATAGGAGACAAGAAGGATGGAATGAGAACAAGAAGTAAGTCACTGAACACTAGATGTTTAATTTGTGATTTTGAGCCTAAATCGGTTAATACTGCACTTGAAAATGAAGAATGGATCAGTGCTATAAATGAAGAGATAGAACAGATTGAGAAGAACATAGCATGGACATTAGTGCCTAGACCAGATGACAAGAATGGCATTGGTACCAAATGGATATTCAGAAACAAGATGAATGAGAATGGAGAAGTCACAAGAAACAAAGAAAGATTAGTATGCAAGGGGTATGCATAAGAAGAAGGTATTGACTATGGAGAAACCTTTGCACCCATTTCTAGACTAGAAGGAGTAAGCATTTTACTTTCTTATGCTCCATTCAAAGGATTCAAGGTGTACCAAATGGATGTCAAAACTGCATTTCTAAATGGAATACTAAAAGAAGAGGTATACATTGAACTACCAGAAGGGTTTGTTGATCCTAAAAAGAAACATGGTTTGTAGACTACACAAAGCCTTGTATGGATTGAAACAAGAACCTAGATCCTGGTATGAAAGACTTCACTCCTATCTCATAAGTATTGGATTTGTAAGAACAAGTGAAAACAACAATTTGTATTTAAAAGAAGATACTGATGATAATATTTTGATTGCTGAAATATGTGTTGATGATATCATATTTGGGGGTATCATGTTATGCAAATATTTTGCTAATGAAATGAGCAAAGAGTTTGAGATTTCAATGTTTGGGGAGATCAAATTCTTTCTTGGTCTACAGATTTTTCAACATGATGCAAGCATATATATCACACAATTAAAATACATCAAGGAAGTGCTGAAGATATTCAAGATGGAATATTCCAAACCAGTTGGAATACCTATGGCAACTAGATGTAAGCTGACAAAGGAAGATAAGTCAAACAAGGTAAATCAGACGCTATATAGATCAATGATTGGCAAACTAATGTATGTTGTTCATACTAGACCGGATGTAGCACATGCAGTTGGAATAGTTGCAAGATTCTCTGCTAATCCCAAAGAATCACACATGACTGCTGCCAAAATAATTCTAAGATATCTAAAGAATACCAAGGAATATGGCTTATAGTATAAAAGAGAAGGCAAATTTGAGCTTGAAGTCTATACAAATGTTGATTGGGTTAGAAAATTAGATGACAGAAATATCACAACTGGAGGAGCATTCTTCATAGGTGACAAACTTGTCACATGGGTAAGCAAGAAGAAAGGATGCATCTCACAATCTACTGCAGAAGTAGAAAATGTTGTTGTTGTTGCAAACTGCTCTAACATTGCATGGATCAAATAATTGCTGGAAGGTATGAATATGAAAATTCTTGAGCCAGTGATTATCTATTGTGATAATACCAGTGCAATAAATATTTCTAAAAACCCTGTCATGCATGCTAAGACTAAGCATATTGAAATCAAGTATCATTACTTAAGAGAACAAGTGCAAGAGAAAGAGGTGATACTGGAATATGTTCAAACCAAGGAACAATTAGCTGACATATTCACAAAAAAATTGCCTAAAGATATATTTGAGTACCTGAGAAAGAGACTAGGGGTTCAACCCTTTGTCTATTGGTCAGTAAGCTGACTAGGAGGCTGCATCAGCCTACAAATAATCAGAAGATCATTCATGTTGATGCAAGCAAAGAAATGAACTGCAAAGATACATCAGTACACAGAAAGGTACATATCTGCACCGAACACTAGGTTCATTATATTATTGATGGATAGGAAAATTCAAGGAGTATATTATAAAAAGGAGAAACGATATACTTTGGCATTGTTGTCAAAATGAGAGTGTGTGCATAAATGTTGTCACACTTCTATGAATCATTCCATTCAAGGTTGCTCAAGAATGAGGCCTCAAATATCGATCCATAGCTCTCTAGTCATGGATGTGTAAAAATGTAAAATGAAGG
>MU228363.1:3697224-3711056 GCA_018584345.1 Thuja plicata | reverse complement strand
ATGTGAAGAAAAAGGGATTTTTATTTAATTTTTAATTTAATTCATTTCCTTTTTCAACAAATAAAGTGCTTTAAGTGGAGATTTTTATTTATTTAATTAAAAGAGAGGTTTTCTTTCAATTAAATAAATTAGAAGAATTTTATTTAATTAAATGGGAGGAATTGAATTTAATTAAATAAGAGGAATTTAATTAAAAGGGAAATTAAATCTTTTAATTAAATAAGAGGAATTTTATTTAATTAAAAGGGAGATTAAATATTTTAATTAAATAAAAATGGTCAAACCTTAGGAAATATTGAAATAATTGAATTAATTACAATTTGATCAAGGAAGTTGATTTGAATTGAAAATGTTCCAAAGCATTGATTCAAGAAATTTGATAAAATGATAAATGGGGCCCAAAGTCTAGGCGACCATTTTAGGGTGCATACAGAGAGAAGATCCAAAGGGATAGATGACTTGATTACATATACATATGAAATATCCATCATGATTATCCAACGGAAGAGAAGATCCTAAGGGAGATAATATATCTAATGTTATCAAAAAAAAAAGAGATGATCAAGGAGGGGAATAGTCAAAAGGAGAAACAACATCAAAAGAAGAGATTCTACAACACATGGAGAGACAAAATCCGAAGCTGGTACATCTATCCAGTGAAGGGAATAAAGATTGAAGAAAGTACTCTGCAAGAAACAAATCTAAGCTAGAAGAGCTTACTGAGAGAGAGACATTTGTATTGGTTATAGAACAATAAGTTTGGTAGATTGATGAACTACAACTGATATATTTCATATTGTATTAGTAGTAGTGTAGTGTGTTTCCATCAATGCCAAAGGGAGAGATTGATGAACCATAACTAATTGAATGTTTGAAGATGTTAAGTTGATGATCACCAGGTTGCAGAAAGTTAATGTATTGTATTGTCATTGATGTCAACTTGATATAATCTGATTGGTTATATACATAGTGTCAAAGACTTCAAAGAAATAGAGAGATAAAGGTTATGCTTTCAGTAATGCATAAAAGATCAGTATACACTAAGTGACAACAAACACCGACAGATAGTGCACCCCGACGGATAGAGAACCCTGAGAGAAGAGTCACAGTGATACCCGAGAAAGAAACCCGAGCAACCATTACCGATGAGTAGAACCATAGTGTTACCCAACAAACAGACAACCCTGATGGATAGACAACCCTGATGGACAGAGATGCCTGAGGACAACTGAAGTCAAGACCGAATCTAACAAAGAGCTAAACATCGAAAAGAACTGAAGTTCAAAAATGATAAAAGACTTAGCTGGCAAGAGCTAAATATGGAGTTAATTAATTTATAACATTGTTTTCATCAACAAGTTAAAAGCCAGAGATAAGCAAGAGTTTTAAAGTTGTTTTATTCCATTTGTCTAAGAGAAATCTATGGGATAAAACTGAAGTAAAGCTTTAAAGCAAGAAAGGCAAGAATTGCAGATCTCGCCAAGAACAAGAAAGTCAAGGACTTAGAAATGGTGAAATCATGTCTATAAAGAGACAAGATAATTCATTGTGAATTAAGGGGGTTATTAGAGAAGAAGATTTTGAATATAATACTGGTGAAGAATGACTTCATAGAGTCCTAAGCAATCAAGCTAAAGAACAGAGCTAAAGATTTTGCGGACACTGAGCAATAGAGAAGCACAACATCACCGAGCAAAAAGAAGTGGAGCAAAGTTATTGAAAGGAAACATTGATCAAAAAGGTATTATGAGCTTACAATAGATCTGAACATCTACAAGATTAAGTTGTTTATATGAACATATCATATACTATTTTAGTTTAATGATTGATTCAGAAAGTCTCTTAACCGAGCAGGATCTAACAATCCTTTATATATTGAGATACATCCCAAGGAGTATCAAAAGGTTAATTCATGAAGATAGCATAGTGAAATTCCATATATCAAGTGATTAACTGTTAGTGATAAATCCTCTAACAAGGTCGCACTTAACAATGTGTTTGTAACCTTTAACAGGATTGGCTCTTCACCGAGCTCACTTCAGAAGAGTGAAAATTTTGGGTTCTGGTCCCAAGTATTTTTTCCCTTAACTGGGTTTCCACGTTAATAATCCATGTGTCAAATGTGTTTATGAGTCATTTCTTTGATGTTTTTCTTTACAAATTACTAAAACAGGATTGATCGATAAACACTAATTTATTTACTGTATTTCGGTAAATGATAGACTGCTAATCGGTAAAGATATAGAATAAGGTTTAACAGTGAACTCCGAGCATTAGTTATTTGATAAGATGCATACATCTTGTAGGACTGAAGATAACTTGAGTTTTATATTTGAGATATAAAGTTCTGTGGTTGATTTATTGGAATATTTTTGAGGCCACTGATTCACCCCCCCCCTCGGGTATTCTAACATTTCCTTCCCCTGTAGAATCGCTAAACACAAAACCCTCTAACATACTATCAATTCTTATACCACCGCAATATAGATAAACTTAGATTCTCAAACTATGTCGACCAAATTTACATTCAAAAAATGTACCTACATAAAGAGAAGAAAACCACACCAAAACATACAAGACTTTAGAAAAAACAACAGTGATGCAAATACCCAAAAAATGTTAGAACACACTCTAAACACAAACACCAAGTTTGAACCTATAAACACCTTTGCAGTAGATTATCAAAAGACTGCAACATTTACATATGTATTATTTCCATGCATACACCCCCACAACTAATGTTGCTATCCAAAAAAATTGCTCGGGCCATACAATACCCACAAAGGAAAAACTCCTACACTAACATACTGCAGTTGGTAATTACTTAAACACATGAACCATCATAACTCAAAAAAAGAACAACTCGATAAATATCTTACTTAACATTATTCTTCACACTAACTTCACTTGACACAAAAACATGTGCTCTCTATAAATTGACACCATCCAATTCAAGTTGACAATTCTGACTAATTTTCATTCATAGAAAGAGTATGTATGACCCAAGGATCTGAGAATAAACTAATTATCTATTATCCAGAAACCATTGGCTCTCTGATCCCTTTAAAGAGCCCAGACATCTGCATACATACTCTTTCTCTTCATGAAAATAAACATCAATAAAAACCCAATATAACTAGAAACCAAACCAAAACAGTGTCCTGCACCTCAATGCACATCCACACATTCCATACAATTTTACTTCCACACACCAAATGATATACAAACATAAGAAAATGTAAAAAAAGTAAACAAGAACAAATCAATTGACAAAATCATTCCTTTTAGTGTTCAACCAACAATCCATAACTAATAACATGAAAAAAAAATACACAGTTTACTAGAAATCCCCCAAAAGGAAGTTCTCTATCACTGATTAAGCAGCTCTGAAGTGAGAATTCCCATAAATAAAAGTAACAATAATAATTGTAAAATAATATTGATTCATACCACACCTAAACCAAATGACTCAATATCACAATCAAAGCTCAATTAAAGTGCATGTCCTTTCTAACTCGCCCATGTGTACCCTATTTCGTTGTCACCAAGAAAACATTTGCAATTCATCATACGAAGCTCTTAATTACCTCTTACTTACCACACAAACAATTAAATTGCACATCAATTCTAAATCCACCAAAGATCGACCTCCAAGCATGACTGAAAAAATCGTGAAAGCGTGAGACAACATTCAAGTAACAAGCAACATTCTAGGAATAGAAATACACAATCCCCCCAATCGCCCAACTTTAGAAACTTGTCACATTTTGTCCACCACAATTTGATAATTTTTTGGCCGCGTGAAACAATTTTTTTACGTTCAACAATTTTTTGGGGTGAAAAGTTTAAACTAATAGCCTATTAGCTAAACAACTTATGACATGATTGAATGCAAAATTGGAAATGCATAAATTAAGGGGAAATTGTGAAGCTAAACTAGTGGGTGGAACGTGTAAGGAGAGAAAAGAGAAATGAAATCACAATTAGTGGTCGGAAGCACAATTAGGGGAAATGAGAAATGGAGGAAATTTAAATTATTCAAAAAAAAAAATTGATCGGTAATTGCTTTTGACTAGAGCTGGAACCAATGGGGTCACATTTTTTGGGGGACCCCATCCCCGTGGTAACTAAGTGTCTCAGGTATGAACACCTCTCATATTTGTTTCTTGCCACAACATCATGATCTCCTTATATCTCCTCTACAACCGCCTATTGGTGGTTTTGTGCCCTCCTTATGTCTCCCTGCATGAAGACCACTGACAACATTCCACCTTATCACTCCACGTGTCGACCACACCCTTATGCCTCCCTCGGCAGTTTCCACCTTATAAATCACAATGGCTTGTTGTCGACAACCACCTTATCACTCCATCAGTTGACTGCAAGCAACCTCTCCTTATAAATCCCTACTTGCAACACCAACCACCAGTAAGACTGTCGCCATGCAAGCTCTCCTTGTTCCTCTCCTCTGCTTGTCGTTCCCAATCATTGATAAATGATCTCATAGCGCAGTCTATTGTGCCTCTGCGGTTGGAACAATGTGTTGATGGGAACCATGAATAGTCTCCATGCCAATATTGAGGACCATGCATACGTGTGGGCTAGTCGTCTGTAGCAATTCGCCTTGAGCGCGTTGATATAACCTATTTGAACCTGCACAGATTAGAACACAAGACTGTCATGTTGCAACGACTTGCAGCTACCGCTGCACTACATGGTAAACCCCTAAATTATTCAAATTTATTATTCCCTCACATTTAGGAAATTATAAAATGATGAAATTTTAATAATCCAAATTTACTAATTCCCACATTTAGGATAAATTAGTCAAATAAATAGTTTGAAATTAATTAATTGTGAGACAAATGGGAAAAGGGGAATAAATAAATACAATTTATTATAGTGACATAAGACTTAGGGAAGAGGGAGAGTTAATTATTGTTCACCCTTTTAGGATTAATTAATTGTCAAACCCCTGAAAATGAACATGGTTAAAGGTCAATACTTATTAGACATGATGAAGATTAGGGGATGAATATGAGTAACTAATTAAATAATATTTAATGAAGAATGACACGATATCAATAAATAATAAAGATTAAATATGACATAGAACAATGGTAAAACAATTTTTGAAAGTACGCCAAGATGTTAAAAAGTGGCACCACAAGTGTTTAACCATTTTTTAGTATCTAAATTTTGCCCTTATTTGAGACAATGCAATTTAGAGTGTTGTTTCAAAGAAAAATCAGGGAAAATTTGCATGAAAAATTACCCCAACAATGATAGGATATAACGGTGCCCCTTGAAAAATTGACTGAAAAATCCAAGTATGAGGTAAATCTATCAATGACGCTATCGGGATTCTACAGACATAAATGGATCAAAAATTAGAGTTTAAAAAGTAAACGATATGGGCCCCAAAGTGAGAAAAATACCACAACCAATACAAAAACACAAGCTTTCACATCCATCTAGGCAACCCAAGAGGGTATAAAAGGGCTTTGGTAGGGAAAAGAGCTCACTTTCACTCTTCCATTTGGAAAAATTGGATCTCTAAAGCAAGGAAGATGGTGTATATTTCAATGAAGAATCATTGTGGTGAGCACGTGCAGAGATATAGACGACTGGAGAGCACATAGGTAGAGGTATGTACATTATTTCCCCATCATAATTATGAAGTATTTCAATGCTTTTCATGCATTTTTTCAGCATTTTTAAGTCAAAGTAGGGTTTCTACATAATGCCTATGCAATTAGGTGTATTTGTTGCATAATTAGGATAGTCTAAGGTCAAAAGCTACATAGTTAGGTGAAAACCTACGCAGTTGTGCAAGTTACTGCATAGTTGGGCAACGATCAGTGCAGTTGGCCAATTTCCTACACAGTTAGTCAAAGTATTGTGCACTTGGTCAATTTCTTATGTAGTCACTCAAAATGATGTGCAGTTGGGACAATATATATGCAATTAGGCAAAGTATTGCATAGTTAGAAAAAAGAAACTTGAACTATAGGGTCAAAACTTGATATTCTAGGTACACATTTGTTCATAACAGGTAGTATTGATAAATAAAATATTGGATAACCAAACACTGACATCTTTCCTCGGGTTATATTTAGGTTGATCTAGCGTTGCTACATACATGAGAGAGTAGGATAGCATGCATGGGACTGTGACATCATTTGAGCGGGTATGAGTGAGGTTGTTTAATAGCTTTAGGTCTATGTCATATTACATACATGCCTGAGATCAGGGTGAATAGAGGACTGATCACAACATTAATAAAGTGATGGTATTCAAAGATGATTTCATTTCACTTTCTCATGGTAGATGCTAATATCACATTAGAGGATGTATAGAACATACTAAGGATTCCCATTAATGGAGAGCTTTTAGTGCATAAGCCATCGACAGGGAGGGTGGCCCTAATTAGATAGTTTGATTATGATGACATTACATTAGACATCAGAAACTATGAGACTAGATGGGAGACCCTAGCAGGGCGGGATGAGAGACTAATGATAGTGATCAACGTGGTCTTTACAATATTTCTAGTGCTAGACAGACAAGGAAACGAGTTCTCAATAGGATGGGGATGAGTACTAGAGTGCATGGTTGTTTAGGGTACAGTATATGCATGGGGACCATGTATGTTGGCTATTACATACTACCACTTACACCAGGTGGCATATAGATGTGAATTGTCCATTAGTATTGGGATCACACTATTGTAGGTTTGAGAATTTGAGCACATTGGCGTGTTTCATCCTATTACAGATAGGCAGGTGTTACCAGATTTTATGTATGTGTATTGTTATGCTAGCACACTTGCACAAGGGCCATTGGGATATATGTGTTATTGGAGACAATCTAGACACACTGAGATATTTTACATGGAGACATTATAGAGATTTTCTTAGTTGGGATGACGATGGAGACCGCCTTCCTTATTATTACCAAGAGAGATACTTGATCGGATGAACTATTAAATCAGACATGTGTTTATAGAGCTCCATCTACCAGAGAGGGTATGTAGATAGTTTGGGGAGAAAAAAGATGTTTTGATAGGTATAGCATTACTCGCTCTCTCGAAAGGCGAGGTGGGGACTTTGAGTCTAGTCATCAGACCACATATAGAATGCTCAAAGTTTGCATGGCTACAACTTAGAAAGTGGAGAGTAGGACCTTATGTGATAGATATGGGGACGACACTAGAGTATGACATGTGGTTTATAGAGTATAGGTCGAGTTCATTGATAGATCCAGAGATTCTAGTTCCTAGAGTGGCACCATGATGGCAGAGGGAAAATAATGAGGATGTTTAAAATGATAGAGATGCAAAGGGAGAGGGGGAGGGAGAGGACATCACAAATGGTGAGACTAAGAATGAGGAGGATGAGGATGAAGAGATAGGAAATGAGGATGATAACGATGATGAAGTTGGAGGAAGTAATGATGTCATACCTATGCATGTGGAGGATAGAAAGGTTCCACTAGATGACATTCAGATGTTATAGGCTCCTAAGGATAAATAGATGTACAACATAGTTGTAGATGATGAGGTTGAGGACATTATAGATGATTTTACTCTGAGGATGACAGTTAGATTTTAGAGGTAGCATAATGAAGATCTGATGAGATAAATAGAAATAATTTAGGCTAAGAGGGTATAAGAGAGGGAAGCTTGGGATGTAGAGTGATAAACACTCATTACAAATATGTATAAAGGAAAATAGAGAGGGATAAACTTATAGCCTCTTGAGACACAACATTTTCTAGAGCATAGAGGGAAGAGGGGGACACTCGGGTATTCATTAACAATACCAAATATCTCAATGTATGAGATAAAGCAGGAATGATAGAAGAGGCTCGTGAGGAGATTAGGTATTGGTGATGGATTTATAAGAGACAGGTACCACCAAAGTAGAAAGAACCAAGTTTTAGTGCTTCTCAAAGATCATGCAACAGGAAACACTCCCAAAGGACATAGATGAGTGGGGGTGTGATGGGACAGATGGGGCCACCTAGGCCAGGGTAGACAAGACCATAGACAAGAGGGGATACATCCTCCAAAAAAGATAGGGTCCAGGAGGATCAAAAGAGTAGAAGATGATTCTCTCTATTCACAATGACATTTTTATAGATCATGTTGATCCTACAATCCTTACTTTATGAAAATACCCTAATTTTGTACTATTTATACATTTGATGATACTAATATATATATGAGATGTAGTTGATACTTCATGATATGGGATTATTTTTATTTTTATAAATGATTTTCCATGTGAGATGCATATTTTACTTTTCTCTATGATGATGTTGATATCATGATATGACTTTATGATATTTTATGTGATGGATGCACATGTTTACTTATGATGTTAAGTATGAAACTCTATGTGTACATGCTAACAGGTAGGATACAGTGTGTTTTTTTATATGTTGTGTATATGTTTGATGATAAGCATGTAATCTAACGTATTTTAATGTAGGATGCAATTATTTTTGCATACCAGAGTACTAGACCAGGATGACTATTAAGACTGACTGAAGAAGGGTTAGCAAAGATGGAAATTAGATGAAGAAGAGTTAGTAAATGATGAAAATTTCTATCGTAAGTGCACTTTATCATTAGAGATTTATTTAAAATAGAAAAATGGATGCATCACACCATGGTACCAAAAACCAAGGTGATAATGCAATCCCAATTGCAAAACATAGATAGATCGTAGACAAGGAATGATCCAATCCATCCTAAAACAAAATGGTATATTAAGGATCGAGGTATGTGTGATAGTCACAATGGAATGTGCCGACATAGACACCCAAGACACACCTACCCTATAACTTCATGGGAAACCTCCCACAAATAGAAAATAAAACAAAAAGGATCATGAACCATCCCAACCACTCTCATCACTCAGTAATATCCTTGAGTAGCATAGGTCGAACATGACCGAAGATAAATCAATAAAAGAAATGACTCACTTGGACCAAGAAAGCCAATATTCATTCTAATTTTGTTGACACTATTTAGTGTGTTTGTGTTTGATAGGATGATCATGATGATGTATAGTTTTAGGAATAAAGTTCCCCATCCAAGAGAAATATAGTCTAGTTTTGAGCATACCACACCCTATATAAGAAAAATGATAATGACAAAAGGACCAATAATGATGATGTTGATTGACTAATTGGATGATTGATAGGATAAATGATTGGACAAGTTCAATCAGTCTAATTACTAACGTGATCAGAAAGTTCATCTACTGATACATGATTTTGTTAAGCACCATGTTTACCAGTCTTCAGCCTGCGTCTGCTCTAAAATATACCTTTTGCAAAAGTGGAAAATTTATTGATGGAATAAAAGTGATTATGTACAGGTTATTGAATTTTGATAAAAAAAAAAAAAAATTTAAGATTTTTAGGGATATTCGATTTTATTTTATTTTTTGTGATTTCTTTAGGATATTATTCAATTTTTAAGGGTTTTTTGAGGATCCTATTTGATTTTTAAATATTTTTTCAGGACTTTATCTAATTTGTAGGGATGTTTTTTAGGACATTATGCAATTTTTATGGATTTTTTTCAAGACTTTATCAAATTTTATTAATTTTATCTAGACATTAATATTTAGATGTCATTTTCTCTAATCTGACAATGTAAATGACTCTATTTTTTCAACCTTGTTCTAGGAATCACCCCTAGTCCAATTCAAAGCTATATACAATGGCCAAGAAACAAGTAGGATATGTACAAATTGGATATGCAAAGGGGATCGCCTTAAGGATCAACTAGTCATAGGTTGTAAAAGGACACTAGGTTCAAATTGGCAATAGATGAAAGATGTATCAGGAATACAAATATGTGCCAAATAGAGTGACGATAGATGATGAAGAAACAAATTGCTACACATGGGACGTGTTTTCTAGTTTGTAACCATGATACTTGACCAAAACATCTGCTTGCCAGGTTTTCACTAGAAGGTGAAATAATTTCTCTCTTTTTTGTCACCAAGATGCCTGTTTGCTAGGTATCTCATCAAGACAACTTGTTTTGACATTTTTTCATGATTTTTTTTCAAATTTTTAATACTTTTTTTCTTTTCAAGATCTTTTTTCAAATTTTTTGATACTTTCTTCAAGATCATGTAAAATACCTCTAGAGTTGCATGTTGTTTATCTGCTCAGAAATTGGTTCTCCCTCTGGTATTGCAATTTGATGGACTTTGGACCCATAAGCTACAGTAACAATATAGGGTCATATTCAGTTAGGCTCAAATTTCCCTGGCTTTTCTATAACCTATTAATTTTTAGAATTCATCGTTAAGACTGGGTCTCCAGCTTCAAAATGGTGACCTCTGACTTTCTTATTCTAGCTTCAGTGGAGATGGTTTTGATATGCAAGTAAATGGACCAAGGCAGTTTGTCTCCTCTCATATAGCATTTCTAGCTCATGGATTTTGGATACTATATAGTCTTCTTCATATATCAGATTGTGCAAAGAAACTCTCAATAAAGGGGTCTCAACTTCAACTAGTAGTATAACCTCAACACCATAAAATAGAGAATTTGGGGTAGCACCAGCAAGAGTGTGGATGTTGGTTTGATATACCCATAAAGTTGGCTTCAACTTTATCTACCAATCTCGGTTAGCATCATTGATAGTATTTTACATATATTTTGATGATTTTTTTATTAGAAGCCTCAACTTGGTCATTGCCTTATGGATAGTTTATGGTAGAGAACCACTACTAAATAGGGATCTCTTCATAAATCTCTTTAACATATTTATTTTCTAATGAGCTACCGTTGTTAGTAACAATTTCTTAAGGTATCCCATAGCGGCACATGATGTAATTCAGGATAAATTTGATATTTTCTTACCAGTGATGTATGTCATAGGGATTACCTTAATCCATTTAGTGAAATATTTTATAGAAATGATTATATACTTGTGACCATTAGTACAAGTAGGATAAATCTTCCCTATCAAGTGAAGTCTCCACTAAGAAGAGGTCCATGGTAAAATGATTGGTAGAAGTTCTTTCATTGGGGGAATGAATCATGTCTTCATCTGGCATTTGTAGCATTTCTTGGCAAAATCAAGAGCATCTTGTTCCATGTTGGGCCAATAATATCTATCTTTTACTAATTCCTTTTTCATACTTAGACCATTGAAATGACCTCCACATATACCATTGTGTACCTCATGTAAAGTAGTTCATTTTGCTTCCAAATCAAGGCATCTAATGAGGGTTTGGTCAAAAGATCATTTGTACAAGGTATCATTGATAATGACATATCTGGCAGTTTGGTGTATAAAGGGCTGATGTTGGTTTTTGGATAGGTCTAGGGGTGAGATTTGGGCATTTAGGTAATTATAAATATCTTGGTACCAGGGGGAATTAGGACCAACAATTTAACACACGAGCTCAGATGATGGAACCTCAAAAGTGGGAATCAAAAATAGCTCCACCAAAAACTCACATCTTTCTTCGTTCTGAGGCATATCAATCATGGAAGAAATTATTGTCATAGTATCTAGTGATTTATTTTGTAGTCTTGGTCCTTGGTAAAAATTGATAGTGGCGAATTTGGCCATGAGAAAGTTATCCAATTTCTTATGAAGTGTCGTATTTTCATCTTTAGTTTCATAGTCATCATTCACTTGGCAGATGACTAATTTTGAATCTCTATATACTTGCAGATGCTCAATCTTCCATTGTATTGCAATTTTTAGTCTTGTGATCAAAATCTCATACTCAACTGTGTTATTTGTGCAATCGAAAGCTATTATGTATGATTTTGGTATGACATCTCCTTAAGGTTGAAGATTAAGACACGTGCCCCTAATCCATTCCCGGTATGTGACAAATCAAAGTAAACTTTTTTTTAGAGTAGTCTAGTATAGCTAATAATTAAATCATTTAATTATTAGTCTATTTACTCTATGCTTAAGTTATACTTAGGCAGCTTTCTATTTCTTTAGGGTTTCACTTTTAGGGTTTCGGTATCCTTTTATAAGGACTCACCGCTTTGTATTTCATTTAAGGAGATTGTATTTAGTATTGTTGTTAATAGAAATTCTTTTCTTGCAACTTGGATTTCATGGCTCTGGCTTTTTGGCCGCCATAGCTTCTTCTCTCTTCTGTCTTTTGCTTCTGTCTTGTAACTGTCATGCATGCAGGTGATCTTGGGAGATTAGCTTTCAGCCTAATCTTAACATGGTATCAGAGCCATTCTGCAGCTGGCTGTTCCTGTTTTGTTGAAGCACATAGGGTTTCGGAAGTTTTCTCGGTGTTTTTATTGGATTTGGGGGGTCTTTGTTTTTTGAGGTACTTTGGACCAAAACTGACCTCACGGTTGCGTTCGAAAGGCCCAAAAACCCCAGAATCTATATAAAGCTTGTCCATTTTGGACAACTTAAACCCGAGGCAAAAAAAATTTGGTTTCCAATGCCGTACGGGCACGGAAACTGAGAAAAAATTAATTAAACCTTATTTTTAAAGGTTTTCATTTGTTTTACAAAACGCGGTCTGTGCATTTTAGAAAAAGCGCAGCCGCTGCGCCGCCGCCGCTCCTCCGCGGCTCGGCCAGCGCCCGGCCCGCTCCGCACTATTCATTCCGGCCTGCTTTGCCTCAGCGGCTCCCCCGCCACCCCGCCGGATTTCACCGCGGCCCCCGCCGCCCCCCCGGCTTCCTCCGCCGGCGCCGTTCTGTTCACAGGCCCCTGCCACCGGCCACTCCGCCCGACTTTCCTTTTGAACAGGCGCCGCTCCGTCGGCCGAGCACCCGGTCCCCACCGCCGCCACCGCCCGGCCATCCCGCCGCCCGGCGGGTTTTTTCAGCCCCCGCAGGCCTTCTATCTTTGCGGCAGGTCACATGGGTGACCAGGGGCTTAGGCCCAGCCCCCTGAGCGCGCCATGCGCCTGGGGGCCCAGTTTTTTTAGCCCCAGGGGCTTATTTCTTGCCTTTTGAGGCATTTCTGACCCTCCTGGAGTGTTTTCGCTCTATCTTGAGCATCCGGGGGTCTTTTTCTGACTTCCATATACCGTCGGAAATATCTTTCCGAGCACTTTCCGATGATGGTAGTTAGGGTTTTGGGTTCTTCCATTTTGACAACATTTTTTGCTGTTGAAGTCTGATGTTTGGTTTTGCCTTCCGGGAGTCATATCTGGCTCATCCGGACTCCGTTTTTGGCAAACCAGATATTGTTGGAAAGTTGGTTCAGTGAACTATTTAGTTGCAGGGGTATTTTTTCTAGATTCTGCTCCAGGTTTTCTCTCCTCTGAGTTTGGCAGTTTATGCACTCTGGTGGATTGCTTGGTTCTACAGGTCCTGGGATCTCTTCTTCTGATATTCTGGCTCACTCTTCTTTCTGACTTCTGAGCTTGTATTATTCTTCTGATGCATTTTTGTTCTGTAAACACACTGTGATAAAGTGTCTACTTCTGTATTTCTAGGATCTTGTACACCTTGTGTGTTTTTGTACTCGCACTCAGTTATAAAGTGCCATGGGGGGTTATGATGCTTATGTCGTTTTAGGCGCATCCACCTTTTTCAAGTGAGCGTACCTTCCACGACATTAGCCCATGTTGTGTGTCGGTGACACCGCCTTTTATCCTGTGTTTGTACTTCTGTTGCACTGTTGGTGTTCCTGGTTCTACTTTCTGTAGATGTTTTTGGCATGCATTTCAGTGTTCCTGTCACCTATCCCAGTTCAGCATTATGGGGGGGTTCACCTGTTGGTTCTATTGCTTCCTGGTTCGATTGATCAACTCTTCAGACATTGTCTTCTCTACCTGGTCATGCACTTCAGTGGG
>MU228363.1:3665324-3697174 GCA_018584345.1 Thuja plicata | reverse complement strand
TTCAGACATTGTCTTCTCTACCTGGTCATGCACTTCAGTGGGGGTTCCAGCAGTCTCTTCTGACAGAGTTTTCAGCTTCATGCTTCGGAGATGCTTCTTGCTCATTCTTGTTCCTTTCTCTAGGACACCTTTTTCCCTAGATTGAAGGCTTAGTTTCCTTCATCTAGTTTGTTTCCTTGTCTTGGGTACCTGATCAGGCCTTGTTGTCGGAACCCATCTTTCCTGCTTTCTGCAGTAGTTTAGCTGTTTTGCTTCTCCCTAAGTTACACTTAAGGGGGGGTGTTAGAGTAGTCTAGTATAGCTAATAATTAAATCATTTAATTATTAGTCTATTTACTCTATGCTTAAGTTATACTTAGGCAGCTTTCTATTTCTTTAGGGTTTCCCTTTTAGGGTTTCGGTATCCTTTTATAAGGACTCACCGCTTTGTATTTCATTTAAGGAGATTGTATTCAGTATTGTTGTTAATAGAAATTCTTTTCTTGCAACATGGATTTCATAGCTCTAGCCTTTTGGCCGCCATAGCTTCTTCTCTCTTCTGTCTTTTGCTTCTGTCTTGTAACTGTCATGCATGCAGGTGATCTTGGGAGATTAGCTTTCAGCATTATGGGGGGGTTCACCTGTTGGTTCTATTGCTTCCTAGAAGATGTAATAGAAATTATTGACTCACCTAGAAAATTAGACAATAATGGTTGATCATCTTGAGTTGGGGCATCTTCTAGTTCATCTGTTATAACCTGGCCTTTTATTTCTTTGTGATCCACATATTCAATATCAAATTCACTCAGGATCATCACCCACTTGGCCATTTTACTTGTAAGAGTTACTTTTCTCAATACATATTTTAATGGATTTATTCTTTCTTTGAGTATTGTTTTATGATTGAACATATAGTGCCTCAACTTCTAGACTTTGAAGACAACTACAAGGAATGCACACTCAATGGTTGTATAATTCAATTCATAACCAATAAGTGTTCTATTGATGTAGTGAATTTCTCTCTCCTTTTCTTCTTCATTGTGTTGTGCTAGGAGGGCTCCTAATGTTGTTTCTATATTTAAGATGTATAAGATAAATGATTTGCCTTCAATGGGAGGCATCAATAATGGTGGATTTAATAGGTAATTAGTGAGTTGTTGAAAATCTTTCTGACACTGATCATTCCATCTATAGGTCATACTCTTGCACGAAGCATATTTTAGAAAGGGTGACATTTATTTACTAATTGTGCAATAAATCTTTGAAAAGGTTGTAATTTTTCATGGAGACTTCTTAATTGTTTCAAATTGGAAGTTGGAGACATGCCTAGTATAGATTTGACTTTTTCTGGATCTACTTTGATGCCTCGATAGAAAATAATGTACCCTAGGAGTTTTCTAGAAACCACTACAAAAGCATAGTTCTTTGGATTTAGTCGGATATTGTATTCTTCCATTCTAGAAAAGATTTTGTTTAAAATACTCAAATAATTGTTTCTAGTATCTGATTTATGTAGCAAGTCATCTACATAGTCTTCCATCAAAGTATGCATGAAATCATGGAAGATCATTATCATTGCTCTTTTATAAGTGGCTCTAGCATTCTTGAGGTTGAAAGACATCATGTTTCAACAATATATTCCCCAAGCACATGTGAAGGCTATCTTGGGTTCATCTTCAAGTGCTATTCTGGCCAAAAATTCATCCATAAATGATAACATTTCATATCCAGTATTCATATATACTATAATGTCAATGTTTGGGAGGGGAAATCATATTTCAGACATGCCTTATTGAGGTCACAAAAATTTGTGCATATTCTTATGTCCCCACTATGTTTACAAATTAGGACCAAATTGGAAATCCAATCTATGTAATCAATCATTCTAATGAAACCCATGTCTAGAAACTTCTTAACTCGCCCTTTATGAGTAGTGCAAGCTGAGGATACATCTTTCTTAACTTGTGTTTGATAGGTTTACACTTGGTTACAATGGTATATGATGAAGGACTAATTCTAGGTCTAACTCTGGCATATCAACATAAGATCAGGTAAAGTTCATTTGTCTTTCTAGGAAAAAATTTATGAAGTATGCTTTCTCTTGTTCTGACAAAGATGTTGCAAAATGAATGATCTTGGGGTTATTAGGTGTTCCCAAATTGATTTCATGTGTTATTTATACTAGCAGTAATGACCTTTCTTTTCTTGGGAGGAGTGAATCCAATAGTCCATCCTTGGACACTGTTAGACCCCATTTTTAACATTTAAAAATGTGATTTTTCTCATATTAATCATTGTTTGAACTGAGTTCAATATGGTTCAATTGGTTCAAGGTAGTTCAATATGGTTCGATGAATTCAGTATTGTGGGATGTCTGATGATTTCATTTCAAAAGTTCAGTTCCAAGAACACAAACTGTCGGCTCAAATATATAAGTCCATCACTGCAGAAGGTCAAATCTTTCAAGGCCAAGTTCAGTAGTTCGAATTTCAAAGTTCAATTCCAAATTCAGCAGTTTAAAGCTAAAAGCTCAAGGTTCGTGCAGTTCCAAAATACAGTTTCAGTGCAATAGATAGTTGGGTTGAGTTCAAGTAAAGATTCTCCTTTCCGGATTATATGATTTAGATTTCAGAAAGTTCAGTCATATGTTTCTAATTTTCATATAATCTCCATTGCAAGAATAATGTTTGGGTTCCGCAAGAATAATGTTTGGGTTCCGTAGTGTTACTGTCATGATGATCAAATCCACATCATAGAAGGCATTTGTCACTTGTAATTGTCAGCCTCGCCAAGTCTCGAGAACTCATAATGATTTGATAAACATCCCAAGTTCATCAAAGTTGCCTCCATGAAGTTGCGGGTAATGATGTTTTTAATATGAGGCTGAGACCCCTGATGGATAAAAGGATGTTTTAAAAGGTAGTTCAAATGAATGCATCAACAAACGAACCGATTTCCAAATGTTAAAATGTGATTAAATACTTTTTCTCCGCAATATGATGCAAGTAGTTATGAGAAGTTCCGTTAATAAACTGATGGAGTATGTATTTATGCCAAGTGAATGGAGTCGAGCCCGCAAATGCAAATCTGCAAAGTCAAAGATTTGAAATGACTTTTTCTAATTTGATAAAGCTTAAGTCCGGTGTCAAATCTAATGGCAAGTGTCATGAGCCAACATCTATTTATATATTAGAAGGCATACCTTATGGGCTCCTTGTACACATCCAGAATTCCCCCATTTGATTAATGACTGCATTTGTGATAAAGCCAGCATCACCACCATAACATATGGTGTTTTGAGTTTGTGTTGGTCAGAAGGATTTAATCCTAAAATTGTGTCAGTTCGCATACATTGGGCTATGGTATCCGATTCAGCGATAAAGGAGAAAGCACATTTTTGTTTAAAACTATTTGATAGAATACTCAAACCCGACACATGGGAGCATATCCACAATTCACTTGCTTCGTTGAGATATCTTGAAGGCCCGCAATTGACTGCAAGAAATGAAATGAAGGGACGAGGATTGAGTCTTGACGAACCCCATATGCTGGAGCATCGACAGTGCATGTGAAGTGTTTGACAGAATGCTCGAGCTCGATAAGCACATGGAGTTCATGCAAATAGGTAAAGAGGATTTCACTTAGGCTGGAAATCCCGAGTGTGGAATCTTGGCCAATTAACATACATGCACAGGTCAACAGTTTGGTGCTGATTAGAAATTGAAGGATGCATGGGTAATGTACTGAAATGTTTAACTGAGTGTCTCGTACTCTCCAAGATCGACATTCATTGCAACCAAATAACAGATGAGCCGAAATCCAAAACAATTCTGTAGATGCCAGGATAGCGCCTTTGGGTTCGGTGATTAGGGGTTGAAGGTTCTTTATAAACCGAATATTGCCCACGAGTTGGCCGTCAAAGAGGAAATAGGCGAACCGTTTGACAAAATGCCCGAGCTTGGAAAACTTAGGGAAGGGCGTCTCTGATAAAGATCTTGAACCCGATTAGTGAAGAAAACATGGTTTTTCTTTGGGCTGTGTGCAAGGAGTTCATCGCCGCTCAACCAAGACTATCTCGCAAAAACATCAAATGTGCCAAGCGCCTTGCGAATATCCTTCTTTGTATTTATAGTGGATAGTACCTATGTAGAATTGGGATGAGCGTCAAATATGTTCAAGATTGCAGTCTCAAAGCTCGGCTTCAAATAGAGAGACCGCAGTAGTATAAAGGCACAATACTCTCCCATGTTTTTGTTGCCCTATGCGGGTTGAGGCATCAGCGAATCCATATGATCGGCATGCAAAGTAAAAACTTTGAAAGAAGACTACAAAATTGAACACCGAAGAGGGAATAACACTGGACAAATGCTAAGACTAAATGATGATGATCATGCATCAAAACAAGGAGGCAGTTGTGAAGTGTTTGATAATATGTTGGTTTGCAGAAGGTGGAATCTTTCTAGAAAATACTTCTACATGAATACATATGCTGGCAATTGACTATGACATGTGTAGATAAAGATCGTAGGTATTGGATGTTTCTACTATTGAGCGGTTAGGAAGTGCTATAATTGTCAAGCAGCAAATATTGACACCTGTCTTCCAGTAAATAATTGAAGTCTTCCTATTGCAATCACGGAGGTTGTGAATTTATAATAGATTTAATCGATCATTAAATCTATAATAAGAGGAAAGAAATGATTAGAGGGGCCAATAACAAACAAAGGGATTAGAAATATTAATGGTTGGAATCAAATGTTATTCAAGAATCAGTTATGCAACCGAAATGCTAATTCTATGGAGATGGCCAAGTTTAAATATGTAATGGAAAGACAAATAGAGGGCTCTTCTTTGGCCCGAGAAATTTTTTGTGCTAGGATAGGAGAGGGGAACTGGTTTTAATTTATATATTGTAACAGGGGAAGAAGATAAGATTTTTATTTTCAAATGTAATTTTCTTGTGGGGATTAATGGATTTCGTGTCATTTCTATGTATTTGGAGAAAGCAAGAAAAATATTGAAATTTTAAATATAAATATTTTTCTTTCTGATTGAATTAGGCTCTGAACTATTTTGGTTATTTGATTTCTATGCATTCGTCTATCTAAGAACACCATTCGAGTCTTTCCTTGTCCTTTATAATTGGGAAAATTGATGTAAATGGTCTTCGTGGTACCTTCTTGTCTTCGGGTTAAAGACATTTCCATCATTTAATTCATTGTAAATCAAACGAAGGTAGTTGCACCTTGTAAAACAAGCTGTTGCGGTTTTGTCTTTTAGCCTTGGGTTTTGGGAGTATTTTTGTGCAGGCATTTTGGGAAGACAAATTCGTTCACCAACAGGCGCCTTAGAGAGGTTTTCACCCTCAGGTATATCATTTATTTTTACTTTTTCTTGATCTAATGGCACCTTTAGGTTTTCACCAGAAGACCTATTTTTCTCATTTTTTTTCTTTCTTATTTTTATTTTCACTTTTGTGAGTAGAAGATGGAGTTGACTCCCCAAGATATGATGTAACATCTAAATCAATTGCAAAGCTTTCTTTGTGATCATCCAATGGTATGCCTTCACAGATTTCAAAGAGTTCTTTCGTTGTATCATCATTTTAAAAATGATCTAAGCTTGGTGGTCCTTGTTGGTCCCAATCTATCAGTTCGAGGTAAACTAAAGGCAAGTCATCAGTATTATTGTGTTGGTTTTTGAATTACAAGGGTAATAGTAAGGATATGAACATCAGTTGTATCAATGTCACTATATTTCTCCTCAGAGGTTGTGTTAGGATCCCATTAAGTTTCAATCCAAGCTCGAGGACAAGTTTTCATACAAGGAGGGGCATCGTCCATGTGTTTATCTTCAAAAGGTAAGTCATTGGGATCAATAAAGATATGGTCAAGGGCATAGGGGCTAGATGAATAAGAGTTCCACTCTCATTCATTGGAATCGATTTTGGAATGGTTTTCCTCAAACATCGTATCATTATCTGAGGTATTCTTGGTTTCACATAAAGGTGCCTTAGTACTGAAAGAGCCAATTTGTAATGGACTAAATCCAAGTCCTCTATTTGGAGGTCACATTTGACGAATGATGGGTTTCATAACACCTTGCTTATGTGCTCCAAGACCACTAAAACTATCATATCCTTTCTTTTTCATTTTTCTAAATCCTGGTCCATATTGTTTAACGGGTAATAGGACAGGTTGTTATTCTACACTAATGTGTTTGGTTGTCATTGATGTCAAACCTAGTGATTTGGATAGATCACAATGTACATAGCAGTTGGTGTTAGTCTTGGTGGTATGGATAGTACTAGATATAGATATAGCATGTTAGTATGAATGACAATTGTAGACAAGATAGTGGAAGCTAAGTATTGCAGAACATGGTATTGATCAATGACAAAAGTTTGTATTGCAGAGTATTCTTTCTGGAGTAGGATCTTTCACCAAAAAAACTCACACTACCAGGTGTTGACGGGACTTTGTGATGGCTTCACCAACAGGGAGAGATTTTTCACCGGATACTGGAGTATTGTCCAACTTTGCCTGAAGAGGTTTACCGAAGAGAGGGCTCTCCTAACCTCCAAGCACCTGGTAGTCGGGTCACGATGGTGCAAGGTTAACTTAGTTGGGCAGGTGACTGTTTGTTTTGAGGGGATAGCTGGTTTTGACTCGTCAAACTCCAGAACTTCAACGATTATAGGTTTCCAGCAAGCATTCTTTATATCCGACAAAGAAAATATCAAATTAAGATAGGACAAGGTTAGTGTATATCTCTAACTACAATCATGATATACATTTCCATAATATCAACAAAGTTCCAGATAAAAATAAGTAACAGATACCGAGCATGCATATGATTGTCAATCAAACATATAACAGTAGCGAGGTAAAGTATTTCATCAAATCATCAAAGAACTGGAATAGAGGACATAAGGAAGCATACAACATGAAAAGTGTTTGTTAACTCCAGGATCAGAAACAACACAGAATGTGGTTCTGAATGGTCTTCCTCATTCTTTCATTAACTTCAAATCTAGCATCACTGGTGGTTACACTATCAGCTCCAAGGGAGCATTAATCTACTCTGAACTTTTAAAGTCAGATAGCTAAAACATAAGCTTGTATTACTTATGGACAACTAAATCATCAATTCTCCAACCCTTGGAATAGCGTCAAAATTATTATTTATAGGCATCTTATCTACTCAGGAAGCTTAACCTACACAATCTACTTATATTATATTACAATATTTACAGTCGGTACTACCTGCGCTGTCAGAATCACCATAATATAATATAATCATTTGAGAAGAAAAGAGAGGAAAGAAGGAAAGAAGCTCTAGAAAAGACGCCATCGAAAAGAGTGTCTTTGCACTTGTAGACATAATGGTGCTCTTTGGGAGATGGGCCATATGCCCCCATTAATGCATCTCTAGTCCTTGGTCATCGAGCGGTGCTTAGTATGCCATATAATAAATGTTGGAACGGTGTCTTAGGACCCGGGAGACATCTGCAATGAACTTTTGGGCTAACAGTGACCCATCAGGCCATAAAGGATGACCTTAGATCTGACAACAAACCATAGATAATGATCGGTAGGCTCAAGGGAGTTGTCAATAGTTATCACTGTAAAGAAAACAAAACTTGGGATCCGGGATTCTGGAATCCAGGATTCTGGAATCCAGGATTCTGGAATCTGGGATTCTGGAATCCGAGAGCTTGAGCTCAAAGAAGAAATAATCAATGTTTGAAACCCACCCCTGGTGAAGGAATCTCCGAAGTCTGAGAAATCTCATTGGCCTTTGAAATTTTTGTATGCTTCCAGAATCAGGACTGTGTCTTCTTCTTCCATGTCCTTCAGGCAATCTCGACGATCAAAATAACTTTTGAACTGGTCATCAGCATCTTCAACCTTCTCCTTCAACTTCGCAGTCACCTTGGCAGTGTCATGGGACTTGAGCACCATTTGGGAGAGTTTCACCATTACAGTGTTACTAAAATCGTCGTTGGGCCAGAATTGATCCTCGACCACTTCATCAAACTTGCTAAGTATAGAATCAACAGGATTATAAGTCTCGGGACTGAGAGGGTCAGCCGATGTGATCTCCTTGATAAAAGAAACATATTGGTCCAATGGGGTCCGGACCGCTAGAAGATGTTCCTCAAGCACCCTTACCAGTTGCTTGTCAGTTCTGACCTTGAATGCAAGTCTAGAGCACTAGGTCCTAAGGAACCCATACGACTCATCCCCTAGGACGCCTATCATCATTACATTGTCTTCTCTGAGATTCATAATCTCTACTAAGGCATCTTTCCATTCTTCATATTTTTCAGTCTATCCCTGCCATTGTGGAATAGTGGCCTCCAATTGTTTCACCATGTCACATTCCTGGAAGAAGTCAGGGAGAGACTCAAATAGAAAACTTCTTATGGCTCCAATCTTCTAGGCCATCCATTCATCCACCGCCAGCGCCTTTATTTTCATAGTTCCCAGCGTGTCAACATCACCTTGAGGTAGTGGTATTCTAGAAGCCGAAGGTCCGAGTGTTTCAGAGGCGAGGGGGTGCACTAATTTTGTTAGGAGTCCGAAGAGATTTGCATTGGTAACTTTCAACTCCTTAACCCTTTGAGACTATTTTTCATATTGGGCATAGATAGCCTGGCTTGCCTCGTTCAAGAGGTCCAATTCCCCTTGTGTTGATTTGTTTTTCCCAGAGGGACCTTCGTGATCACATATTCTTTGGCAGCAACCTTTGAGTCTTCCTTTCTTACTGGAGGGGCAGCTATTATCGCCACCACATTACCATCTGGGGCCCTTCAAGTTGTATGAAGAGTATGAGCCTTCTTAGGCTTCTTTTCTACCTGGCCTTTGGCCAACATTTTGGATAGTGACAGTGGGGCCACCATTGTCATCATGGCTTTTCTTTTATGGGACTCCACTAGCCACTACGGCGGGGCGACTAGCCCGCTCATTATCATACTCGAGCTTGAGGCATTCTCGGGGTTCATTTCATGTTCTCCCATGGATGTGTTTTCTTTTGTGTTGATGGGGACTTCACCTCTATTTTCTTTCTCATTTTCTACACCACCTTCCGGGATATCATCTATTGGCGGGCTAGGTGGTGGGGGTGGTAGAGGCAATTCATTCAAATCTATTTATTGGAATATGGCCGCAATCTTGTTGGCCCCTGCATCAAGTGGTGTATGTGAACCTTGATCACCAACTGGGCTCAAAAGCACTGCATCAGAGGATATAGTTTCTCCCAAAGGTCTCGTTTACTCTTTTGCCGACAATTTCTCCCTGGCCATATTACTTTCTTGTTCTTCTTATATCCCTCTTTCTTCTTTGACCTCTTCTGGTCGGGATACATCTCCCTCTTGGGTCGTTCTCTCTTTAGCCCCTGCTAACTCCTACACGGGAACCACAATCTCTGGTTCAATCATTTCTTCCATTGTGTTATCAACCATATCCTGCAATTCCCCGAGATCACCCATCGGGAAGAAATCATCAACGTTGATCTGTGCTATTTCTGGGGGACTCTCCGGATGATCTTCTTTATAGGAGGATGAGGAGGAGATTACTTCAACATCAAGTATATTCCCGAGCTCAGGATCCAGGTTTCTATTTTGTGGGGGTTGCTCTGCCTTCTACTTCTTTATTCTCTTGAGCGGCAACCTGAGGTTTGCGATTGTTTTCATTTCTTCTCTTGGCCAAAGAGGGGGAATCTCTTAGCGGGGGATAGGAGCCTACTGGAGTAGCTCTGAGATCAAATGTCACTCTAGAGTTTGTTGCATCTAGTAGTTTCTGGGAGTGCTCAAACTTCTCACCCAACTACTCCATTAGGGGGGCCAAAATGGGGTCCATGACCTAAGGAGGGGTGCTGATTTTCTTCTTACCTTGGGCTTTAGATTTCTCCGCTACCCAGGAGCCAGAGGCTCCCAAAAATTGATTGTCCAACTGGACACTCTTTGGGAAAAACTTCACGAAATACGTGTGGCTGGTTGGACCATTGTTCTTGAGATGGCCTCAATACTCAAAATTTCTGGCGTGTCCCAATCTACCGGAGGGAGTTCCATCTTGTCTATACCTATTTCTTTGTGCTCAGGGTCCTCAAGTGACCCAATGTCTAAAATATTCTGTGGGAACGTCCAGAGATTTAGATGTTCCATCATTCTCTTCGGTATCTTGGAAAAATGTTTCTTCAGACATCAAAATCATCTTGGTAATTAGCCCAAAAATCCTCCAAGCATGGCTCGTGGGGGTTGATTCCCTTGGGCATCATCCTTGCTAGTCACCCAAGGGCATCACTCTCTGCTTCCCGGGCCGTGGTGAGGGAGCAGGTGTAGTTCCTGCACACATATGGAAAAGAAATGGAGGTGATTTTATAGGGAGCGATCAAATCATGCACCTCTATAATCTTCCTACAAAATTCTAGCAAAAATAATCTTTTCCCCACAATTTTTGGGCAATAGGTAAGGTTGCTCAGAAAATCCAAATACCCAAATATAGGTGTGTTGGGAGAACCGAATGAAGTAACATCCCCATGCACTTACTAAGGCCATGGCTTGTGGGGACATTCTAAATCCTTGATCACCATTGATCAACTTAATCCCATGGGATATGAAGGCATCGTTGACTCTGCAAAAATGGGGGAAACTCTGGTCCCAGTGAATTTGGGGGAAATAGTCCCACGGGGTGGCCCGTTTGGCTCCATCCCTGAGAACACTGACTGTAGTAAATCCTCAGAATCCCAGGTTCTGTCAAGCAAGTGGCTAGAGGATGTAGGAGGTCATATATAATTTTTGTTCTACCTCGACCTTCCTCATCTGGATGTCTACATGCTTGAAGACGATGCCGTACTAGTCGAAGTGTGTCTTGTTAGTGGTCATACCATATACAAAGTAGTACATCTAAGGGGAGAATTCCCGAGCATGGGGTTCCCCAAAACTCCTGCATAGAAATACAATTTTGGTCTAGATGGGCTCCTTGAAGTCGGAGTGAGGGATATCCATCTGCATATTCTTGAAGTCTTGGCGTGGGCTCTTTAGCCATTCGGTGTTGAGGTGGCGTCGGGCTAGTTCAGCTACTTTCTTGAACTAGTCGAGGGAAGCAACCTTGGTGAGAGTAATAGCATCCAAAAAGAATGGGATGCACTACCCTGTGGTGGTGGCATCATGGTCCAAAGAGACGATGGCCACCAGGTAACCAAGGGGGTTGGGTGAGACCAACATAGCAGCTCGACTGCCTAGATTGTAACATTTGGCCAAGAGCAAAATTAGCTCTGGCGCTTGCACTGAGCACAGAAAACTAGCCGCTTGAATGATACCAGATGCCACTAAGTTGACTCATTGGTCTATCATTGTTGATGAATTTCTTGAATAAAGCCCTTCAATTTGGCCTAGGTACTGACATCTGTGTCGGTGATCTCTTTAAGAGAAGACTCAATTCGGGACCCCAGAAACGTCCCACCTTTATTATATTTATGGGTTAATGGGAGCTTTGCCAATACCCACTCCGCTTTATTCTTCTTACTGGTGCCCGTAGGGGCATTCAGGAGTTTAGGGCTCCTGGGAGGTAAAGATTCTAAAGCCATTTCTTTCTTACTTTATCCTGTACCTGCAAACTAGACAACCATCAATACACAAACATTAAAAGGATTCTGGGTTTTGAAGACCTCAAGTACGATTTTAATTTTCCTCCTGAAACAAAAAATGTTAGACATCACAAAAGGAGCCATGTGTCCAAAGATTGCATGTAAATTAACACATGAAACTATTCCTACACACAAAAGAACGAAATGATAGCTGAAAAGGTCAGATGGGGTAAATAAGTCTAGATTCACCAAGACACCCGGAGGTAACTTGAAAGAATGGTAATGTCAGCGACAAGATAGGTGGCCTTTCTATCATACCCTAACACTCACATGCCCACTCGGCTAAGTAATGACATTTAATAGACAGTTGGCACGAGTGGCATGAATTTCATTTGGGACAAATCGTAAATGTTCATGTGTGGGAACTAATTCTTCCATTAAGATGGAAAGGATGGAGGAGAGAGAAATATTAACAACCTGCTAGTGAGCTATCCTCTGCAACTGACATGCCCATCACCTCAACGCCCAAAGTTGCATCAACCAGAATGGTGGATGTGCTTATTGGGTGGACATGGTCCTCAGACCTTGTAAATAATTTGGGACAATAGGTCCCTAGGAGCTACCTTCATAGGACCTAAACTAGGAATGGCTCTCAGAGATGCAACGCCTCTTCAGTGCAGGAAAAAGGAACTCTACAGAATTAAAAAAAACAATGTACAACCAGATGAGACTACTAACAGTGCACATAGTGCCTATAAATTTACAAAACCCAACTATAACCTATAGGATATGACTAAGCATTTACAAGGAGCCACCAATGCTCCAAGGACTCAAATCTACAGAATTTACAAACTACAGAGCTAGACTCAAAATAACATTTAAAACAAATTTACAACCTAGGGGACAGATGTCTTGCCTTTAATTCTGATGACTACAAAGAGAAAAGAGACGCACCAAGTCCAGGGACGATGACGTGCCAAATGGCAGACGTAACCTGGATGACAAGGGCGGACAAACACCCAGAAAACATGGAAAACAAGAACAAACATAAGCCAAGCAAAAAATTGAAAATGAACTGACGAAAATGAAGAGGGGACACAAACAAAAACAAGAGCAAACAAACCAAAAAACACGTAACACAGAAAAAAAAAATGCAACAAAAAGAAAAGGAGCCCAAGGACCTACCTGCAACTCAAAATTCTGAAAGGGGGTACTGCAAACAACCTCACTGTGTCACCTAAACACTCCACAAGAATCGTCAAACACACCTCTACACCTTCCAGCTCAAACGTCTCAGCTCGGAAAACAAATTGCTTCACTCTCAAGATAATTCGCTAGAAGGTAATTAGTTCACACTAAGTGTAAAAATGACAAGGTGAAAGGCTTTAAATAATGCATAGGAGAGTGCATTAGTTATCAAAATTACTTCAAGAAATAAGTCGGCCACCAGAGTCCAGACCTCGGGACACCTAGCAGTTGTTCATCTTCAAAAGAAAGAGGAACGATTGTTAGGTCCCAAAGGTCCGAAACCATCATCTTTGGGAATGACACCCTGGGATCCAGATCTCGGAGAAAATGAAGGACACTGAAAAGATAGAGACAAAAGCAAGGGTGAGATCCCAAAGAAGGAAGAGGCAAAACAAAGCAAAAGCAAAGAAAAAAAAGGGGGACCTGACATTTTGCACACAAAATATAGCGACGGGTATGCAGGGCATAGCACCAGGTACCAAATCAAACACCACATATTCATAAGGTTCATAAAATAATCTTTACATGATCTATCTTTATCTATCAAGTAATTTAAGTACCAACAAATATATTTTCCAATAGGAACATCTGACTTACATTCGATATTATCTTTCATCAGTAGAGATTTTAAGAAATAAATCACTGAAAATATAATTATAAAAACAAAATAGAAAGGATATCCATTTTCATTTTTCATGGCGATGTTATCTAACAAATTTGTCATCAACAATTCACATCAATCAAAGTTCTTTCCTTCTTCCACTATTTGATGTGTTGTAAGGACGGTTATTGCCAAATTTTCACCTTCTCTATTTTTGAAATAAATCTTGTAAGTAATGTCATAAGAAATACCTTATTATTGGGTCAAAAATAGGATCAATTTTCAATGCTCTCTTATCTCCTGTAACATCAGTTAGGGCTTTAACCTATTTGTTCTTAATAGACTTCTTCATGTGAATAGGTCCAACACCACAAATAATTTTAATAGCCGATATAACTTCCTTTTTAATTTTGCATGGTTTGTTCAACATCATGCAATCACCTTAGAAATAACTCAAAACAAATTTAATATAATATTCATCAGAAAACCATGGAAACTCACACCAAATATCTAGCCCAAAATGCTCTCAATTTCAATCTTTCTAAGATTCTTCCAACATGAAACCATTTTCAAGTAGCTTGATTTCATGTTATTAAATTTATCCAATTGCACCTTACCAAGCTTCTAATTGATGCTAGACACAACTTCAACCATCATCTTCAATTCCATCAGTAACATATACCCTTTTATTACAAAGAACTTGTACTTTATCTTTCCTTTCACTCTTCAACTTCTCTTGCTACTAGGTATATTCTACACATGATGGAAAAATGATTGAAAAATATTGATATTTAACTTTCTTTATATAATTAGGTCTTTACTACCAACTTTGTCTTGTCAATCATCTATACAACACATATACAATCTATCAAAACATACCTTTTATGCTTCCAATACTTGTCATGTTGCAACTATGATATGCAAAATCTTAGTGAAGGGGACAAAATATTTCAATGATGATCCCCCTAAGACCGAGCTAACAGATCAATTTTCATTGGAAGAGATATTTTTACTAGGATCTGGTACAACTTACACATTTGATTCCTTCTCTTCTCCATAAATTCCTTCTTCTTAGGTTCATCTACCTTTACTAGAGCAACCGTATTCTTGCAACTGCTAGCAAAATGTCTAAGCTCTTTGCAATTCTAACAATTGATGTTTGTCTAATCAATTTTTTTTGAATTTGTACTAGATTTATGTTGATTCCCAACATGCTTACACCTAAATAAGGGCAGTCAAGAATCTTTACATGAGTGGGATAGGGGTGCACCTTGTAAAGCAACCTCCAGGGTTTTAGAAGTCATCCCTTTGTGATGAGCTTTGAAGGAAATAGAAATGAACCTTTCATAAGAAAACTAAGCTAAGGGAGGTCATTCACCATAATAAACCCTTTAAGACATGGTTAAGAATGTGTAATATGATATTCACAAATATTCAACCACTCTTGGTTGAAGATTCACGTCTTTGTCCCCAAAGACATGATGTACCACAAACCCTTCATTGTTGGATGAAAAAACAAAATGGTAAATTCTAAAAGGCATATAGAAAAATATCTAGATCCTAGCCTTGGGAAGTACCTATAGGAGTCTGAATAAACACAAAAAAACTCCTAAGGAGTGTGTAGATCCCTCCACCCAAAAATATAGTATAAGAGTACTATCTTTGAGAAGAAATTAAACAAGAGGCACCAAGAATATATTCTTGCTTCTAGACATAAATAGTTCCTATAAGGGTTAAGTGAAGGAATAATGACCCCAAAAAAAACCTTCCTGAGGAGGAGGATTTAAATGGTACAATTCATCCCCTTTTCTAAAGGCATTGTGGGAATAAAGACAAATTCATAATCACAAATACCTCTAAATAAAGAGAAAATAGTCGCACAAACATAATCAAACTAGATCAATCTCCTAAAATATTAGCACATGGCACAATTATTAACAAAGGGAGAAAGGAAACACAAGCACATCCCTTGTAATTCATTAAGAGGAAAACATCTCAATCCTTGAGAGTAAGCTCCAGGATACATATGTTACAACACACACCTCTAGTTGAAATCCATGGAGTCCTTTCATAAGAATTAAAACCTCTGCGAATATACCAGTATTTCTTAATAAATTGAATGAGAGTTCAATGTCTAACCAACCCTTAATACAATGTAAGCCATTGGGTTTTATAGCCACAACCTCTAGCATCCTCAATCGTAGAATGATCATCTTTCTATTATGTCAATAAAAAAAGGAATGTCAAAAAATAAGCATAAGTTTCTCGATTCCCACAATGAGGACAAGTGTACTACTTCTATTGATTATTCACAACATTCTTTCTAGTTATGGAAGCTAGAAATGCATATCTTTAACAGAGAGAATCTAATATGCTATATTAAATATAATTATTATTTAATATATATTGAATTATATATATGCTCATGCAAGTTCTTTATTTATGTTGTAGTAGTAATATAAACCTGTTATTGATATGTTTCTACAACATACATAAATATATATAAATATATAACTTAACAATCATGTCTATGTGGAGACATGACTTTATGTGGCTTATGCCATGTACAACCATGTCTTTACATAGACAGGGTGTATCATAACGTACCGATAATATAAGTTAAGTGTTGTTCATCTATAACTTAATGCCCTACAATAAGTATCGTATGATAGTTATTGTAACACATATATGTGTTACAATAACTATCATACGATAGTCATCATAACTCGTGCATATTATTAAGACATCAACCACGGTCGATATAACAGCCTTCCTCAACCGTTTCACTTTATATTAAATATAAAGTATGTAATCAAATATATCGAGTACGATTAATGAGATATATATATATATATAAGTATATCGAATTTGATCAATATGATAGTAATGATTTAAAGTATATATATATAAATATCAATCATATCGAAGCTATTACTTAACACTCCCTCTTAGCAAGAGAGGATTGATCAGAACCTATATCTCAAGATGTAGGTGTTATGTGATCCCCGACTCAATTCAGAACTCGATATAACACTTAATTTTCTTTATATCAGGGTAAACAAAAATATTCAAACCATAAGCTTAAGGTACTTAACCTGATAGAAAAATTAACGCAATCCCCGACTCAATTCAGAACTGGATTTGCAATAAGTAATGGTGTCAAGATATCTGACGCAATCCAGATCAAAAATTAAAGCACATGTTATCATAATCCCTGACTAAATTCATAACTAGATTAATTGATAACTTTATATAGGTCACATCATTGTAATTCGTCACCTTACAATGGTGACCTCACACAAGAAATATCGTCACCTTTCAAAACACAATATTGCAATATTAAATTTTATTTTTTTCATGAATGTATCAATTTACATGATGGTAAGATTTAATCTCAAAATTAATCACAACTTAATCATACCAAGTTTCTTCCTAAAGTACTCAATTTTCAACTTTGCAAGAGGCTTGGTGAAGATGTCAACACTTTGTTCTTCAGTACTGATGTAGACCAATTTAATAATATCTCTATCTACCATATCTCTTATGTAGTGGTAAGGAATTTCTATGTGTTTGGAACGATTGTGAAAAACTAGATTTACTGAAAGTTTAATGCAACTTTGATTGTCACAATGAATTACTGTAGGCTTTAGGGGCTTTCCAAACAATCCAAATAGTAACTTCCTTAACCATACTGCTTCTCGAGCTCCTATTGAAGCAGCCATATATTTTGCTTCAGTAGAACTTTGAGCAACTGTTGATTGTTTTCTATTGAACCAAGAAATCATTGTTGATCCAAGACTAAAGCAACATCTTGTAGTTCTTTTACGGTCGATTGAATTTCTAGCCCAATCAGAATCAGTGAACCCTTGAAGTTATATCTCAACATTCTCGTATTTTAGGACCATTTCAATTTTACCACATAAGTATCTTAGAATATGTTTAGCAGCTATTAAGTGGATCTTCTTTGGTTCACACATGAAATGACTTAAAATATTTGTAGCATAGAAGATAAGGACAAGTGTTTACCAAGTACATAAGTGATCCAACTAGCTGTCTATAATATGTAGGATCTATAGGTTATGAATCTATTGCTTCATCCTTGAGCTTATGAAGATTTGTTTCCATTGGAGTGGTTAGTGGTTTGCACTCCATCATTCCAAATCTGGTTAGAATGTCCAAGGTGTATTTTCTTTGATTTAGAAAAATGTAGTTTTAATTCGGTAATACTTCTAATCCTAAGAAGTAGTGTAATAGACCTAGGTCCTTCATGTCAAATTCGTTTGTGAGATATTGTTTGCATTTAGCAATGAGATTATCTACTCCAATTATTAGTAGATCATCAACATAGAGGACTAGGAATACCATTTCACCTTTGGATATTTTGAAGTATATATTAGGGTCAGCTTCATTTTTGGAGTATCCTAACTTGGAGAGATAACTTTCTATGTGTTCATACCAAGCCCTGGGAGCTTGCTTAAGACTGTAGAGTGCTTTCTTCAATTTGCAAACATAACTATTTTTTTCATGGTGTTGAAGGCTTCTGGTTGTTCTATATATACTTCTTCTTCAATAACTCCATTTAAAAATGTAGTTTTTACATCCATTTGATGTATCTTCCACCCTTTAGATGTTGCAATGGCAATAATGGTTCTTACAGATGTGTATCAAGAAACCAGAGCAAAAGTTTCTTCATAGTCAATCCCAGCCTTTTGAGAGAAACCTCTAGCTACAAATATGGCTTTATGTTTTTTTGATACTACCATCTGAAGCATATTTGATTTTGAATAAGCATCTTGAAGAAATGACTGACTTTCCTTTAGGTCTCAGTACTACTTCCCAAACATCATTCTTAACTATAGATTGATATTCTTCGATCATTGCATCTTTCCAGGATTGACATGTTAAAGCTTCTTTAACATTAGGAGGTTCAAATTTTGTAAGTTCAGTCATAAGTGCAAGATAGCATTTTTTATTTCTTGTTCTCTTACTTTCTCTAAACATTTCATCTGGTTCAACATTATTTTCTTCAAACATTTTTCTTTCCCATAGTGGCATTTTCTTGTTGTTAGGAATTTCAACCTCTTCAAGATTGGATGAAGGAAGATCTATTTTGTTCTCTCTTTGGTTCTCAACAATGTAGTTCTCATCATCTTGAAGTGTATTCTCAGTGTCATGAATATTCTCCCTCTACTTCACATTTGATCCTTCTTCTATAAGTGTGGAGAGTTTTAGAGCAACGTCCTCTTCAAATTTGACATCTCTACTAATGTCTATATATTTTTGTCCTAGTATGTAGACCATGTATCCTTTAGTGATTTCACTTTAGCCAAAAAAATATTCCTTTCTTCCCAGAAGGTTCTAGTTTGGTTCTTTTCTCTTTAGGAATGTGAACATATAATGGACATCCAAAAATTCTTAGATGACTTAGATCTGGTTTCTTCCCTGTGAAATCTTCTTCAGGTGTAATGTTATATATCTAGAATTGAGTGAGGAAATCTATTTTTAATGTATACGACAGTATTACAATCTTTGGCCCAAAATGAGGTATGAAGATTTTGATCATGCATCATAGCCTTGGCAGCTTAAATAATAGTTCTATTTTTCCTTTCTGCTACTCCATTCTGTTGAAGATTATAAGGTACAGTATACTCCCTCTTAATCCCAATAGAAATGAAAAAATCTTTAAATTTTTTAGAGATGTATTCACCTCCATTGTCTGATTTTAGGATTTTTATTTTCTTCGCAATTTGATTTTCCACTAATGCTTTAAATTCTTTGAATTTTAGCAATACTTCATTTGATTATTTGAGTTTAAGAAATTGGATCCAATTTTTTCTAGAGTAGTCATCAACAAAAATTACATAATATGAGAATCCTCCTAGTGAGAGAGTTGACATAGGTCCATAGAAATCTGTGTGAATGAGTTCTAGTACATCTTTGGTTTTACGTTCACTATAGGAAAATGATCTTTTGATGTCTTTTCCTAGAACACATCCTTTACAAGTTCCAATATGATCAGATTTTAGATTAGGTATGCCTGTAGTGATTTTCTTTATTGAAGGAAGAGTGCTAAATCCAAGGTGTCCTAACCTTCGGTGCCATATTTGATTTGGATTTGATACTTCATGACGTAGAGCTAATTTGTGACTAATACATAATTTGAATAGGCTTCAATCCCTATACCTATAGAGATAGCATTTTTAAGGTTAGTGTTCTTAGGCCATATTAATACTTTATCTTCTTGAAATGTATCACGATAGCCTTAATCAGCTAAGCCTGAAATAGAGACCAAGCTCATTTTTATGCCTGGTAAAAAGAGAACATGTTTTAATTGTAGAGTTACTCTTGTTTTCAATTTGATTGAGAAGGTCCCAATTCCTTTCACTGGATAGGTGGAGTTGTCTCCAATTGTAACTTCTTCAGAGGAATGTTATTCCAAGGTTTCAAATTGATCTCTGAATCTGGTTATGTTCCTTGATGCTCCGCTATTGATTATCCAATTATTTTTGTTTGAGTTTACTTCACTTGATAAGGCCAAGAAGAATAAGGATATCTATGCTTCTTTGGTTTTAGCTATTGCAGCTTGAATTTTCTTTTTCTCTGGACAAAACTTGTATGTATATCCAAGTTTATCACATTTATAGCACTGCACTTTAGAGAAGTTTCTAGTTTTGTGATTTTGGCTTTGGTTTCCCTTCTTATGTTTGAAATTCCTTTTGTTGATTTTGAAATTTGAGTGAGTATGTAGAGCTTGGATCTCTCCTCCTTTATTTAGTATGATCCCTCTTGATATTAATCGAGATTCCTCTTGAGTGCAATCATTCTTTAGTTGATCGAACTTAGGTAGGGAGGGGCGACCAGTTATACATTGAATAAAAGATTCCCATGAGATAGGTAATCCTCTAAGAGATATTAATGTTAACTCCATATCATCAACATTGTTCCCAATAGTAGATAGTTGATCCTTTAATTCAAAAATTCTTAGAAAGTAAGACATAATGGTTTCCCCTTTGTTCATCTTTAGATTCAGGAGTTGTTTTTTGAGAGTAAGTAGTCTACTTATGTTATTGATCTCATATGTTTCTTGAATGGTTTTAAATACTTCATAGGTAGTTTTTAACCTTTCTATGGAAGGAAGAATGTGGTCCTTAACAACATCGATTATTATTTTCTTTTCTTTATCGTTACGCCTTTTCCAAGTTGATTTATCTTGTTCATCCTCGGGCATTTTTATATCCTCCTCAACATATGAATCTAACTCGAGCTCTTGAAGTAATGTCAGGATTCGTATCTTCCATGAGAAGAAGTTTGTAGCACCTTCAAGTATGTCTTCCACTTTAATGCTATTGGCCATTTTAAAATTTTCCTTTTAAATTCTAATAGCAATTTGATATAATTCAGAATTTTATTTATTTATATAATTCTTCTCTAAAGAGGCTCTGATACCATGTTAGAAATGCAGATCTTTAATAGAGAGAATCTAATATGCTATATTAAATACAATTGTTATTTAATATATATTGAATTATATATATGATGATGCAAGTTCTTTATGTATGTTGTAGTAGTAATATAAACCTATTATTGATATGATTCTACAACATACGTAAAGATATATAAATATATAACTTAACAGTCATGTCTATGTAGAGACATGACTATACGTGGCTTATGCCACGTACATCCATGCATTTACATAGACATGGCGTATCATAACGTACCGATAATATAAGTTAAGTGGTGTTCATATATAACTTAATGTCCTACGGTAACTATCGTATGATAGTTATCGTAACACATATATGTGTTGCAATAACTATCATATGATAGTCATCGTAACTCATGCATATTATTAAGACATAGATCATGGTTGATATAACAGCCTTCGTCAACCATTTCACTTTATATTAAATATAAAGTATGTAATCAAATATATCGAGTATGATATATATATATATATATATATATATATATATATATACCGAAGCTATTACTTAACAATAGATGAAACAGAAATAATAATAGGATTTTATGGAGATGATCAAGATTACACAAATTATCCAACTGGATTCCTTTTGACACCTATGTAAATTTTTGTTAGTTGTGGACATCATGTATTATGGCATGTTCTTGGGAATATCCATTGGTGTCCCCATAAAAAAGTGAGTTCACCTATAGGACATGTGTCACACCAGTGGAATTTGTAGAGGAGAAGCCTCAAACTAAGGCACTTGAAATCATGACCACTTAACACATGTCTGGCTCATTGACAAGTTTGGACTTGAGGAAGTGTGTTCCACAAAGGATCCCACAGACATATAATGCAACCAAGATATTGATGGTGACAATAATAAAGTTGGCTCATGTAGATGGAATCTACAATCAACACTAACTATCTTTATGACCATAACCATAGCATAGAAAACAATATCCATGAAAGAGTTTACCCACAAGTGATCTATATATTCCACCAAAACTTTTATTTATTCTACATTAACTTGCTTTGTGACAAAAATTCTTAAAAATAAAGCATTGAGTGTTTTGATTCAGTTTTTGTTTGTATTCAATTGTCGTATGCCCAAATCTATTGCATTGAAAATAATAACCATTAAATGATGGGTGCCTTTGATAATTGGGTTGTTGAACTGGAGGCCTTCTTGTAGGAGTTCTTTTATTTTGGACTAGGTTTGCGTCATCAGTTTTTGCATTGTCTTCACCTTTTTCATTTGATCTGAATATGTTTTTGTTTACTGGTGGTTTTTGCATTTTCAATAGTTAATCCAATGCCACACTAATTTTACTTACTTTTGCCTCTGATTTTAGATTCACCATTTCTTGTTTTAGTTTCTCATGTTCTTTTGTTTTATGATTTAAGGTATTCTTCATACTTTCCCCTATTTTCTTTCTTTCTTCAATCTTTAGCTTCTAACACTAAATTGTAGCTTTTGTTTCTTTTAACTCTTTACTAACTTCCCTATATTTCTTTTGAAATTTATGGATCTCTGACTTCTTAATTCCTTGACACATTTATTTTCTTCCTTGATATTTTCATTTAATTCTTCATTCTCTGATTCTTCACTCTCCAAATCAACAAGAGTAGTCTCCAAATCTTCATCTGAGTGGTACTCTCCTGCCATATCTATCCAACCAACCAAGATATCCCTTAATAAATTAAGATAGTAACAAGGGACCAAACTCTGATACCAATTATTGAATTACCCATACAACTAAGAGGGGGGAGTGAATAAGTTATAAATTAAAATCTTTATCAATTTCACTGATCTAGATCTAGGAATCAAATCTTTAACCAGTTAAATAAAATATATGTAAACATGAATACACACACACACATGAAACATACACAATGAACACCCAAATCTTATGTGGAAACCCAAGATGGGAAAAACCAGAGAGAATGTTGATTCTCAGGTACAAAATATTGCTTAAGGTAACACCAATTAAGATGGTTTTTACAAAGGGTGGCTCACTGCCAAAATTCTCAAAGAAAGTGGGCTCACATCCTAGAAAATCTCACTGCCCAGAGAAAAAAAATGAACTGAGAGGATTACATAGATAGATTCAGCTCCTGTCAAGCTTTAGATCTCAACACAACTACTTGTAGTGGATCTGGTCTCAACAATTGGTTTAGGAGCAACTAGACAGTTTTATGCCTCATGAAGGCTTTCTTGTAATGTTTCTCTAGTTTTTTTTTTTTGAGAATCCAATAAGGTCATAAGGACCAATTGTAACCAAACCAATCACTTGTGTAAGGCTTTGAGGCCATTAAGTCTATGTAGACCTATAAGGTCCTATCAAGGTCAAACTTTGTCAAAGGAGTCCAAAAAGGCCCAATATGGGTAAAAATGATGTAATGAGTAATATTGAGTCTATTTTTATGTTTTTAATGTTTTTAGGACATAATTTTGGGGGACTTTGTTCAATTTGACAAAAGTTGTCAAGTCCTTGCAAAAGTTGCTTGACAACTTTTGGCAAGTTTCGTTGCAAAAAGTGCAAATTTTTGGTTCCAACGGTAACCCTTTTTAAAAATATATTAGGAACTATTGGGGAGATAATTAATGAGTACAAATAGCCTCTTAGAGGCCAAATGGATCTTTCTGAGACATTTGAAATGAATTGATTGCAATACAAATTGATTTTTCTTGAGTTTCCATGCAAATTCTCTTATTTTCTTGATTGTACGGATTGATAGTATTTTGTACAGACTCAAGGGACACATGGTTGGATAGAGGGGAGATATAGCATAATTTTGACATGGTTTTGGAGTGTTTTCATTAATAATCAAGGGAGAAATTCTTTTTTTTTGTGAAAATAGTCCTGAAACCCTCATCACCTAGGGTTTGGTCACAAAAATGTGTATAACTCTACATTCCACTATTGGAAAAATATAATTCATGGTAGAATGTTATTATTTTGAGTCCTCTTTAATATTATTTTGGTTGCGGAGAAAAAGGTGAAGTTGGAAAAAGAGAAATTGCAAGTTGTAGGCTTGGCATTACCATGTGACATGGATGTTCCTTATGACTGTGAATGCAAATAGTGAATGCAGGGAAACTTTGAGGGGTTTAGGCACCTGAATCCTTTTAAATATCTGATTTGGATTCAAACATAAAGTTTCTATGTCATTTTTTGGTTGGTGCAATGTCTTGGTAGGGTAGTTTCTTTGTAGAAGTGCCCTTATTAGCCCTCAATTTTGGGTATCAGTCAATTATAAACCTGATTGTTCCAAAGTAACATATATTCATTATAATAAATGTTTTTAAATACAATAATGGTTATTTTAATTGGGTTTCCTTGTGAGTTCATGTTCATTGGTTCTCTAGTTATTGGTCAAAAGTTGTCTGGATAGGGCTAGTAGGCCTAAGATTGCATATTCAAGGAAGGGCCTTTGGAGATTGTTTTGGGTCTTTCAAAATTGTTGTAATTGGGCGTTTGAAATCCCTTGACATTAAAATTAATTTTAGATCAATGATATTATATAATGGAATTTTATCTCCTTGTCTTTCCATTTATAGCCTTGTTGGCTTAACCTCTTGTCACATTGATGACTTGTCCTTGAAGCTCACCATGAGTCCCAAATTTTTGATCCACTTGTTGTACCTTGTCTGATTTTGGTTTTCACCTCTAATTCCTTTGCATCATAGTGGTATTAGATCCAAATATTATTTCTAAGGAAAGAGAGTTTGGTGTGTGATTAAGAGTAAGTGGTCTTGTGAAGATAAAATTCCTCCTAAAGGTGGGATAGTGATTTCTAGGAGATTGAAGGCCCTAGAAGATTAGATTGAAGCAATAAAATCCATAGGAAAAAGGAGATAAATGGGTGAAGAAGATGAGGTCTACCTCGAAGGAGAAGAGGAGGGTGAAGATGAAAACTCTCAAGAGAGGCCTCAGGAAGAGGAGATGGCTTCTAAGGAAAGATGGCTTTTAAATGCTTTGAAATTAGTAATAGGGGAGAATTCAAATGTCGGGATGGATCTTCAAATGTATGGAGGAAATATGGATTTTGAGGAGGTGATAGAGTGGGTTGATGTTATAAATAACTACTTTGAATAAAAGGAAGTGTCAAAGGACAAAAAGGTTAAGTTTTCAAAAATAAGATAAAAGGGGTCTTCATTAACTTGGTGGAACTATACCCAAGGAGAAAGGGTGAAGATGAGAATGTTTATGATTAATTCATGGGACAAAATGGTAAGAAAATTTAAGAGTCAATTCTTAAATACAGAATATGAGGTACAAATATTTAGGAAGATGTAGAACTTGAAGGAAAGAGATGGATTTGGCTACTTATACCTAGGAGTTTCATAAAATGAGTCTAAGGTCTGGGCATGTAGAGAATGAGAGGGAGAAAGTGGCCAAATATCTTAATGGTTTGAAGTTTAGTATTTAAGATGAAATCAACCTTATGACACCAAAAATAGTAGAGTATTTTCAATTATCATGTAGGGTTGAGGAGAAGTTGAAGAGAAAGAATGAACAACAAGGAAGGGGAAGGGGAAGAAATTTTAGAGGTAGAAGGACTTTTGGTGGCAGAAATCAGTCACAAAGATCACAAGGGGAATCTAGTGGAAGCCAAGAATAAATCCATGAGTCAAGAAGTGGTTTTAGGGACAGGAGGACTAATGGAAGAAGAAGATCAAATGGGACAGGAAGGGGATCTAATACCTTCTCTGGTAGGTGTTATAGTTATAATTAGTTTGGACACCTTGCCTTCAAGTGTCTTGAGAAACAAGCCTTTCATTCACAAGGAGGAAAGTGTATGAATTAGATTGTACAAGAAGATGAAGAGAATATGACTTCACCCATCATAAATGTCAATTCAAAGGTTGGATAAATTTTAATAATCAAAAGGAGATTTCTCAAAGTATCGATTACCAAGGTACCCCCACAAAGGAAGGCACTATTTAGAACCAATTGTAAGGTGCAAGGTAAAGTATATAAGGTAGTAGTAGATTCTAATGATAATCCTATTTCATAAGAAATGGTAGATAAATTAAATTTGAAAAGGATCCCTCACTCTAACCCATACAAAGTTTCATGGCTCAATAAGGTACAATAGGTGTTGATGAATGAACAATCTTGGGTGGAGTTCACTATTGGCGCCTACAAGGACAATATCCTATATATGTAACATCATCCCTATGTATGTATGTCACTTACTACTTGGTATAACTTGGTGATTTGATAGCAAAGCCAAGAATGATGGGGAGAAGAATACCTATGCCATTGTAAGGGATGGAGTGACCTACAATCTTGCACCTTTACAAGAAGATGGTAAGACTAATCCCGAGAGACCTAGTGGTATGATGGTAGGTGAGAAGGATTTTTTGAAGTCTTTGAAGGATGAAGCGGGGTAGGTATTTTCCTTGATTCTAAAACCAAAATGCAGACCATTTTTATCTTCTAACAAGGAAAATGCCACACCTAGGGAAGTGCAAGTTTTGTTGGAACATTATAAGGGAATTGTAGTAGATGAATTCTCTAGTTCCTTTCCTCCAACCAGAGATAGTAGTCACCATATTGATCTGATTCTAGGTGCCACTTTACCTAATAAATCTTCTTATAAGATGAAACCTTCCCAAAATGGAGAAATAGCCAAGCAAATGCAAGAACTTTTAGAGAAAGACCTGATTAGGGAAAGTCTAAGCCCTTGTGCAGTCTCTACCTTATTAGACCCTAAGAAGGATGGTGGATGGATATTCTGCACTGATTCTAGAGCCATAAATAGGATAACCATCAGATATAGGTTTCCTGTACCAAGAATGACGATCTCGTGGATTATCTAGGAGAATCTTGCTATTTTTCAAAAAATGACTTGAAGAGTGGGTACCATAAGATCAGGATTAGATAAGGTGATGAATGAAATATTGCTTTAAATACTAATGAAGGCATCTATGAGTGTATGGTGATGATATTTGTCTTATTCAATGCCCCTAACACCTTTATGAGCTTGATGAATGAGATATTGAAGCCTTTCATTGGAAACTTTGTTGTTGTTTATCTAGATGACATTCTAATTTTTTAGAAGGTTCAAAGATGAGCACTTGGAAAATCTTGATAGAGTCCTAATAAGGTTACATGAATAAATTTTGATGATCAACTTGCAAAAGTGTGAACTCATGAAGAAGGAGTTACTCTATCTTAGATTTTTCATATCTGTTGTATGCTGAATGTGGACCTATGAATTCAACACAAACACAACATAGTCTTTACACAATCGCTCAATTCACAAAGGCAAACATGAGTTGTTTGTTCTGCAAATTCGATTGAGGTGACCTGTTGCCTCCTAATTAGTTGTGGATGTTGATTTTTACCCTCAGAACGAGAGCCAACAACCTGACCATTGCTAACATGGAGGATTTAAGAATGCAAGAAGATGATAAATGCCATTATTCTATGAGAAATCTGCAACTAGTCAATGAAAAGAGATGCAATTAAACTAAGAAATTGAATTGCACTAATTTAAGAATGATTTGCAACTACTCTATGGAAGTAAAAATGCAATTAAACTAGCAAAAGAAAGCAAATACTCTTAGTCTAGAAATGAAAATCTTGTAATCTATGAAAAGAATTTGCTCTTTAAACTAGAATTGAATTGCTTGTAATCTATGAAAGCTTGAGAACATCAAATTGAAATATTAGATATAGAAATGAATCTTAAATGAAAGCATATATCTTTAATTCCAATTGAAATCTTAGCCTGATTATGCAAAATGAGCTTAAAGCATGAAAATCAAATGTAAATTGCCTATAGTATTGATGCTCTCCCAAAAGTCCTCCTTAATGAAGAAGAAGAGGTCCAATTTATAGAAAACCATGGAAAGAGGATGAAGAGTTTCTTGAAAAGAAACAGTTGTCTCTTCATTCTCCAATTGAGACAAATAAGCAAAGATTATTTAAATAAAAGAATGAATTATTGACACATAAGTGTCCTTTCACATGGAATTATGGAATTCCTTTTTTGAGGATAATTCACTCAATAATTAAATAGCCTTTCAATTCCTTTTATGTATATTAGCCAAAGGGGTGGAATTGATTTAATTAAAAGCACTTAAGACTTTAGATTTAAATCAATTAATCATAGGGGTTTTTAGCTAATAATCATTGAAAATTAGGAATTAAATGTAATGTCAGATTTATGCAAATTTGGGTTTTCTGCATTTGAAACTCAGTCAATTAAAGTCAATCAAGAGAAGAATTTGCCTAATACAATAGGACTTAGAAGATAAGAAAATGCACCAAAATTGATTCATTATTAGGTGCCAATTTTGGGGTGTTACATTTTGCCCCTCTTTGAATTGATGTGCGAGAAGCGCATTGATTCAAAGAATAGTCTGAAGTGAAGATCAGAATCAGGGTTAGGTTGCCCCAATGTCCACTAAGAGTTGATGAAGATCCAAGACTATCTCCAGAATCGGGGTTAGATTGCCCCAATACGAAGGTTAGCCCTCCGAGATCCAGGTTAGATTGCCTAGATAACGGTCTAGAGAGTTTTTGAGAGTTATCTTCAGAATGAAGCGTAAATTTTAGGAATTAGGGTTAGATTGCCCCAATACCCAATGAGATTTCAAGAATCATCTCCAGAACAAAGCTTAGTCCCCCAATGTCTAGGTTAGATTGCCCAGACAGTGATCAGATTGATATCTTTCACAAGACTGTCCCCAGAACGAGGCTCAACCTTCAAGAGTCAGGGTTAGATTGCCCCAATACATGTCTCAAAAGATAATCAATTTAGGACTGTCTCCAGAATGAAGCATGATCCTTGAGGATCTGAGTTAGATTGCTCAGATACCTAGCAAGATAGATGACGAGATGTGAGATCATGGAATATCCAATTTTGATCGTAAGGTATGAAAAACTGAATATTCCCCAAGTGATGAGATGCCCCTAGCGATGGGGACTTTTGATTCAGATCAGACTGATTCAAGAATAATGCAAAAAGATTCAATGATGCAATCATCTTGCCCCCTTAGGAGCGAAATCGAAAGAAGACACATCATCATGATGAGAGTGAGAAATCACAGAAAAAGACAGATCAAGAGAGAGAAGAATCAATTTAGAGCGATCAAGAGGTCCTGTTGATTAGGTTTGACCATAGTTGACCAGATTTGACTAGAGTTGACTTTGATGAAAAGATTGCAGAAGCCGAGAAAATAATGACAAGAGATAATTCTGACAAGAAAGCGACGCTAGAAAGATGACTGCACAAGCATATATAGAAGTGTCAGATTTTGATTTCGATCACGAAAATGGATTGAGCATATAGATGAAGATAGAGAGAGAGAATCAAACACTTGTGCAGACGAGAAGAAGCCATGATGAAAGATGAGGACCTTTGAGGAATGAGAAGATAATGAAGAGAGCACCAAACTACCATGATGCAAGCCTAAAATGCGAATGCAAGCCTACAATGCAAATGCAAGCCTAAGCGAAATGCAATCCTAGGACTTTGGTTGTTGGACTTATCGTATTTATCATCATCGGGTGCTTTGGATCATCGGAGTTAATACAATCCTTACTGGTGCCGCTGCGACCATAAGAATATGAATATGACTTTCATCGGATAAAATATAGGAAATGAACATAAGCACCGAGGCACAAAAGCCAAGGTGACCTGAACATTGTTTCCAGTTTGATATAGTAAAAGTTCACAAGTAAACAAACATAGAAATAACAGTCAAGGAGATAGTTTCAACCTCCCCTTGGTGTACAAATAAACAAGATTGAGGGACGTGAGGCTTTTCCACCTTAATGTAGAAGCTCTTATCATATACACCTTGTTTATTTGACATTTTCGGATCATCAAAATCACACCAACAAGAAGTAGACAAAGAAAATATCAATGAAATTCATAAGAACAGACAACATACTAAGAAAGAGTCAATCATATCTCAGCATGTTTCAAGGTTTACGAATGTGTCTATGTTAGGGTGTTGAAAAACACCATTGTGCTTGTGAGTGCATTGTGTTTGATTGCTATCGAGATATGTTTACGTCGTGAGATATCCGAAGTGTGTTAAAAAACATAGATGTGTCCAAAGAGAGTGTTGAAAAATATTGTTTGATTAAGGTGTTGAGAAACACCAGTTTGTGCCAGTAGAGAGTTGTCCTTAAGGACTGACAAGATTACTGACTCAAGTGCAAAATGAAGCACGATTGAAATGGGGAGCTATGCCCCCAAGTAACGAATGGATCGAAGCCGAACAATCAGATAGCGAGATGATGTGAGAAATCTCAGCAATATAGCGACAGTAGGCAGACTCAGTGAGAACCACTGGTGACTATCGCAAGAGAGATTCAAGCATAAAGATCGATAACAAGATTGAAGCATCAGCAGTAAGATGCAGTGAAAACCACTGGTGACTGATGTGAAGAGAAAGTCTCAAGAAGAGACGAAGTGCCACGAGGCATCGGCAGGCAGACGCAGTGAGATCCACTGGTGACCGATGCAAGAGGAGAAGAACTCCAAAAGATAAGACAATGCCCCCAGACCAGGAACATGCCCCCGAGTATGACCAGTTTCAATCCATGTGAGGTCGAGAAAAATCTCGAAGATGACAGAGAGCGAAATGCACACTAAAGCAGGAGAGCGAACTAAAGCTGGAAAGCAAACTGAAGCAGGAAAGCAAAAGATTTAGAATTTTTTAAAGATTTTACAATTTTTAGAAATTTTTTAAGAGTTTTATAATTTTTTAGATTATTAAAGATTTTGCAATTTTTAGAATTTTTTAAAGATTACTCGATCTCAAGCAAGATCACACTATGCAGTCCCAATGTTTAGCAAGATGGAGGACAGGAGGGATGAGAAAACTGGTGGAAGAGATGGAAGACATGAGAATGAAGGAGAATGAAAGGATGAAATCCTCAAAGGAAAACTCCTCAAGAGTACTCAAGCTAGGGAAAAGGAGACATCATGTAAAGCTCATTTGGATAAGCAAAGAAAGGCTAGCATAGAATAAGTCACAAAAGCGCAATGCAAGAGCAGGAAAGGATGTAGTCCAAAGGAGTAGACATGCCAAGAGGCTTCATTAGCACCTTGTTTTACACTCTTTTTTTTTTTTTTAGATGAAGACCAAAGGGGAAAGGGATAGCGGTAGGCAAAAATGAATGGAGGAAGATAGACATGAAGGCTAAACATGAAAGGAATGAAAGCAAGATCATCATAAGATAGCTCACAAGATAGCCCAAACGTTCGTGTATAGATCAACATTGTCAAGATCAAAGAGAGAAGATGAAATGGATGGAAGATGTAGAAGAACTACGCATGATTCCTGATTGCCAGGTTTTCATCATGGTACTTATCCAAGGCACCACAAGGGAGTGGTTTTCACCAAGGCACTTTTCTTTCTTTTTTCTTTTTCTTTTTCTTTTTTTTGAATTTTTCAGAAGAAGGCAAGATTTTTAGATAATGCTCCTTGAAAGGATAAACCGTGATACGCCAAGGATTCAAAATGATATGCTCAAAGATGCTGATAGGGAAAGGAAGATGAAAGAGGAAAATGGAGGATAGAGTTTTGTGCAAAGCAAGTGAGGTTGGAAGATAGGAGGAAAAGACAAATGAGGAAAAGGGATAGAAGGTAAAAGAATAGTGAATGAAAGGATTGTGGAAGGGTAGATGGAAAGGAAGGAAAGATCAACGTCAATACACGCCTTGAAGGGTGGCGCGAAAAATGGAGGAAATGTGAACCATATTCTAGTTCATCATGGCTATCCGACCGCTCAATGATAGGATTAGTGCACTCGTTATAATTGTCAAATGCGAATGAAGGAATATGTGAAGGAATATGATGAATGGATAGCAAAGGTTGTGGTTTAGGCACATGGAATGAAAGAGTATTTTTGCAAGAGGATGAAGTGGAAGCCTTTGGAAGCTTGAATGTCAACCTCACTTGTTTCTCAACATGAGACTCTTTCA
>MU228363.1:3648144-3662547 GCA_018584345.1 Thuja plicata | reverse complement strand
TAACGCAATCAACACCTGTTCACTGTGACATTAATCACAATGACATTTTTTATATACCGGTTTGGAAGGGCTTGGCTTTAGCCTATTACCGGTTGGGCAATCCACTCTCACCAGCTCTGTTAAAGCACTCGGGAGGTAGCCACGCTAAAGGATCTGTATGGATTTCTCTTTCACCCAAGATCCACGAAGGCGAGGGGAGAGGATACGTCCATGCAATTCCTTGGGTTTACAAAACTAGAAGACACTTCAAGCATAATAAGAAAATGACAATAATGCTTATGGATTTTTGATCATCCCAAAAGGGCGAGAGCATAGTTTCCTGACATTATTGTCATTCCTACAACATCAAACAGATGTTCATTTTAAGAAGCCTTGCATGTGGGTTCCTATTTAAAAAAATCAAAAACAAGATGCGAGCACAATGTTTTGTGTTCTATCGATCAAAGGCAACCTACAAGAAATATCATCAGTAGTTTGTGTTTTAGTCTTCTTGTATAGCGTCCTGCAAACCACTGTTAGGCTATATGCAAAAGATAAGCACATGAACATCAAAGCCAAAGATTAGTCCATATTACCAAAATCAGAAAATCACAAAACATATCACATATTTAGATAGTAGATAGAAAATCATGCACTTTCAAAAAAATTTGCACTGAAAAAGGTGATCGTATGAGCCTGTACGGAGCTTTAGAAGTTGCAAAAACAAGGATTATGCAGGTACAGTCATGAAAAATAGTGATTTATAATAAATCTAGCAAGCAAAATCAAAAACTAATCCCACCATAGTGATCCTTGTGAAATTCTACCCAGAATAAAAAAATATTGCTCAAAAAAAGGAGTTGAAATGAGCGATTTATGCGTGTTTGAAGTTAGGCCTGTCAGCAAGCCTTGCGCGAGGAAATGCAAGGCGTCGCGCAAGGAAATGCTAAGCCTCGCTCGAGGAAATGCAAGGCATCACGCAAGGAAATTCTAAGCCTCGCGCGAGGAAATGCTAATCTCGCGCGAGGAAATGCAAATCTCGCGCGGGTATGTGAGAAATCTCGCGTGAGAATCCACTGCAGAGCCGTACGGCCTGCCCAGACAGAAATTTGATGCTACAGGTTCAATTTTTAGACAAATATAGGCATATTTGTACTCGTTTTAAACCGAAATGATGTTCTGGATGCAATGGCGAAGTTAGATTTGACTCAAAGTGAATGTAAAAAAAGACAAAACAAAATTGACTGTAAATATGTAATATGAGGCCAGGAATTGAATACTCCTGCCCCTCGGTGGGCGCCAAAATATTGTATGCTAAATGTGGACCTCTAAATTCAACACAAACACAACATATTCTTTATATAATCGCTCAATTCACAAAGACAAACATGAGTTGTTTGTTCTGCAAATTCGATTGAGGCGACCTGTTGCCTCCTAATTAGTTATGGATGTTGAGTTTTACCCTCAGAATGAGAGCCAACAACCTAACCATTGCTAACATGGAGGATTTAAGAATGCAAGAAGATGAGAAATGCCATTATTCTATGAGAAATCTGCAACTAGTCAATGAAAAGAGATGTAATTAAACTAAGAAATTGAATTGCACTAATTTAAGAATGATTTGCAACTACTCTATGGAAGTAAAAATGCAATTAAACTAGCAAAAGAAAGAAAATACTCTTAGTCTAGAAATGAAAAGCTTGTAATCTATGAAAAGAATTTGCTCTTTAAACTAGAATTGAATTGCTTGTAATCTATGAAAGCTTGAGAACATCAAATTGAAATATTAGATATAGAAATGAATCTTAAATGAAAGCATACATCTTTAATTCCAATTTAAATCTTAGCCTAATTATGCAAAATGAGCTTAAAGCATGAAAATCAAATGTAAATTGCCTATAGTATTGATGCTCTCCCAAAAGTCCTCCTTAATGAAGAAGAAGAGGTCCAATTTATAGAAAACCATGGAAAGAGGATGAAGAGTTTCTTGAAAAGAAACAGTTGTCTCTTCATTCTCTAATTAAGACAAATAAGCAAAGATTATTTAAATAAAAGAATGAATTATTGACACATAAGTGTCCTTTCACATGGAATTATGGAATTCCTTTTTTGAGGATAATTCACTCAATAATTAAATAGCCTTTCAATTCCTTTTATGTATATTAGCCAAAGGGGTGGAATTGATTTAATTAAAAGCACTTAAGACTTTAGATTTAAATCAATTAATCATAGGGGTTTTTAGCTAATAATCATTGAAAATTAAGAATTAAATGTAATTTTAGATTTATGCAAATTTGGGTTTTCTACATTTGAAACTCAGTCAATTAAAGTCAATCAGGAGAAGAATTTGCCTAATACAATAGAACTTCGAAGATAAGATAATGCACCAAAATTGATTGATTATTAGGTGCCAATTTTTGGGTGTTACAATATCAAAGGGTAGTTTGAAAATGGATCCATCACAGGTTAAGGCCACTCTCATTTGGCCAACACTTAAATCAATGGGAGATGTGAGGAGTTTACATGGCCTTTAAATATTCCACCAAAATTCATAGGGAATTTCAGTCACATTTGTGCACCCATCATAGACATAATCAAAGGAGACCAAAAGGGTAATTTCCTATGAAAAAATGAAGCAAATTAAGGGTTTGAATACATGAAGAGAAAGGTATCCCAAATGTTAGGAATAATAGTCCACCAAAACAACTGAGAGGGGGGTGAATCAGTTGTGAGTCAGATTATTAAACATTAAACTTTATAAACAAAACCTTCATCCAAATGATAACACAGTAAATGTCCATGTTAAAAGATTTAGCCTGTTAGGAGCTTATTACAACATTACAATACATAGTCCCTATTAAAGGACAAACCCTATTAGGAGTCAAGAACAATGGTGGGATCACTGTCTAGGCACACTACCTAAAGAAGGTTAATGTCACCCTCAAGGACTTGCAGTCTGAAACACAAGTGTATATAGAAAATATATAATCTAGTGAACTGTTTGATGACAACTGTCTTTGCTTGGTCATTTCCAATGAAGTACAATAATCATATCCTCTTCTCTACATCTAGTAGACAATCAAGCTCGTAGCTTCCACACTTCTCTATCTCTATCAATCACCTTCTCTTCATACATACATCTTTTCAAACGAAAAGACTCTCATATATATTCTATTACAATAATTGATTAGCTCGGCCAATTAAGCTTTCCTAATATACAAATATTTATTTAACCCATTGCTAAGATACACACGGTACCTATAACTAGTATACATCAATTACAATACATCAGATATAATCCAATATCTATAATCCACGCTCGCAATCCACGATATACGCTACATCTCTGAAGTCGGCCCCACATAGGTCTCCTCCAAAATACATGCCACAACTAATTTCATCAACAATCATATGAATTATGACCAATAAAAAATATTCCTGGACATGTCTTTTTCATCTCTTAAGGTCGCATAACTGGAATCATCATCGCCTATAAGATATACTCAAAACACAGAGACTCACTCTGTCAATCATCACTATCACTGTCTAGTAACCAGTCTTAACTCATCCAATATGCAATATTAATCCAAGTGACCTTAGAAATAAGATCATTATACATTCTTTTACATATCCCCATATTTTTCATTTGTAAAGTATCCGTATACTTCTGTAAGACATCATACAACAGTAACAATCAGTCTATTCTTCCTCCATAGAAACATATTTTGACATCACTGACAAAACATGAATTCCAACAGCATCAATAGTAGCCAATTCTAACATCATCCAACAATCTCCCCCTTTGGCATTGATGGAAACATATGGGAAAATTCATCAACCCAAAAGTACTCTCTCTCAATACAATCTTCTCAATATCCTCAACACAGCTCTCCCTTAAATAGTAGGGATTTTCACATGGAATCTCTCCCCCTTTGACAACAATGGAAAAGGGTACCATGACATCTTCTTCATTTTTTTGCAAGGTGTAGCTTTTTCAAATCTTCATTTCTGTAACAACCAAGTGCAAAATCACCCAAATATGTTATGTAGTGTTCCTACGACCACTCCCCCTGAGGAGTAGATCCATACATCAAGTCCATAAAATGATATAGCTCTGAAAGCCACTGGAATGATACATTGCTACATCACATATTTACCACAGGGAGGGGCTCTCACCCCAAGCATGCTTCTGAGATACTCAAAAGAATCTTTTGGAAAATATTTTGTAAATATATTTGTTATTTGTTCCTTTGTGCTAACATACTCCAATATGATCTCTTTCTCTGCTACCTTGCCTCTCAATAAATGACACTTAATAGAAATATGTTTAGTCTTTGAATGCATTACATGATTCTTTGACATATTCACTATTCTAGTTTTATCACAATGCATAACCACTGGCTCTTCAAAAATTATTCCAATGTCCTTCAACATTTGTTTCATCCAAACAACCTATGTACAATTTATAGCAGCAACAACATACTCAGATTCAGCAGTAGACTGAGTTGTACAATACTGCTTCTTACTTAAGCATGAAACCAACCTTTTTCCAAGGAAAAATGCTTCTCCACTTGTACTCTTTCTATCATCCACACTACATGCCCAATAAACATCAGTATAATCATGTAAAAAAAAGTTATCATATTTTTCATACCATAATCTATACTCTATTGTTCCTTTCAATTATCTGAAAATTCTTTTCACAGCAGCAAGGCATGTCTCTTTAAGATCTGCTTGATATCTTGACACAATTCCAACTGCATTGGAAATATCTAGTTTGGTGTGAGTTAGATATTGTAGACCTCCAATCATTGATACGTACTTTGTCTAAAAAAAACTCTGAGTTTCATCATTATTAGTAAGCTTATAACCAGTCACCATGGGTGTCCCAGCAGGTTTACAATATTCCATTCCAAATTTATTCAACATTTCCTTAAGATACTTGGTCTGAGATATAAAAATACCATTCCTGGTTCACATTAATTTGCAAACCAATGAAAAATTTCATCTCACCAATCATTGAAATTTCAAATTCATTTTCCATGTCTTTAGATATCTTTTTACTCATTTCTTCATTACCTCCAAAAATGATATCATCAACAAAAAATTCTATGATTAGAATTCCATCTTCACCAGTTCTTAAGTGAGTATAAATTATTGTCTGCGTTACCTTTTTTGAAACCAAGACAAAGTAGATACTTGTCTAGTCTTCCATACCATGCTTTTGGTGCTTGTTTAAGTCCATACAATGATTTCTTCAACTTGCAAACCATATCTTAATATTTTTTCAAAGGAATCCATCAGGTTGCTCTATGTATACCTCTTCCTCCAGATCTCCATTCAAAAATACAAATTTCACATCCATCTGATATACCTTAAAGTCTTTATGTGTAGCATCTAAATCTTTTACCTCTATGAATTTACCTTTAGAAAGTACGTTGATCAATGCTTCTCTTGTGACCATGTTACATGAAAATAACTTATTTTCATCTTCAGTAGATTTATCTAGTTCATCCTCAAATTTCACATGTTCCTTTCTTTTAGTAATCATCCAGTAGTCGATTCCCAAACATAGCAAATGTGTTCTCATCTTGTTCTTCCAACTGTCAAATTTTTCAGGATCAAGCTTCGGACTTTCATTCCTATAGTAAGTAATCTTCAGGATCACCTCAAGCTTTTAATCTTTCTCTCTAAGGACCAATAGCTCTGATACCAATTGTTAGGAATACCAATCCACCAACACAACTGAAAGTGGGGGTGAATCAGTTGTGAGATAGATTATTAAACATTAAACTTTATAAACAAAAATTTCATCCAAATGATAACACACTAAATTTCAACATAATAATACAATCCTTTGTTGTCGAGGAAACCCTTTTAAAGGTAAAAGCTCGGTGTAAATTAGCACCGACAAATAATGTACTGAAAGTATAGTATCCCTATTAAAAGATTTGGCCTTGTTAGGAGCTTATTACAACATTATAATACATATTCCTTGTTAAAGGACACACCCTATTAGGAGTCAAGAACAATGGTGGGCTCACTGCCCAGGCACACTACCTAAAGAAGGTTAATGCCACCCTCAAGGACTTACAGTCTGAAACAAAAGTGTATATAGAAAATATACAATCTAGTGAACTGTCTAATATCAACTGTCTTTGCTTGTTCAGTTCCACTAAAGTACAATAATAATATCCTCTGCTCTACATCCAATAGACATTCAAGCTCACAGCTTCCACACTTCTCTATCTCTATCAATCACCTTCTCTTCATACATACATATTTTCAAAAGAAAATATCTCTCATATATACCCTATTACAGTAATTGATTACGTCAGCCAATTAAGCTTTCCCAATATACAAATAATTATTTAACCCCTTTCTAAGATACACATAGTACCTATTACAAGTATACATCAATTATAATACATCAGATATAATCCAAGATATGTAATCACACTCGCAATCCATAATACACACTACATCTCTGAAGTTGACCCCAAACAGGTCTCCTCCAAAATACATGCCACAACTAACGTCATCAACAATCACACGACTTGCAACCCATAACAAACATTCCTGAACATGTCTTCTATCATCCCTTAAGCTTGCATAACTGGAATCATCATCGCCTATAAGATATACTTAAAAGATAGAGAATCTCTCTGTCAATCATCATTGTCATAGTCTTGTAACCAATCTTCACCAAAACATGTGTAAATCATCCACTATGAAATATTAATCCAAGAAACCTTAGAAATTAGATCAGTATACATCCTTTTACATATCCCCATCTTTGCTCATTATGATTCATTCGTAAAGTATTTGTACACTTCTATCATTCATCATACAACAGTAATAACCAGTCTGTTCTTCCTCCACAAAAACATATGTTGACATCAGTAAAAAAACACGACTGCCAACAACATCAATAGTAGTCAATTCCAACATCATCCAAAACCAACAACATATCCTTACACTTCCTAATTTTAGTAAAGTATTTATAATAGAGTGTGATGATAGTGGTCAAGAAATAGGTGTAGTCCTAAGCCAAGAAGGGAAACCAATTGATGTTTTCAGTGAAAAATTGAATAACACTAAGATAAAACATTCTTCATATGACCTAAAACTTTATGCTATGGTCAAGCCCTCAAAAAATGGAGGCATTACTTGTTACCAAAGGAGTTTTTTGTGTTTACTGAAAATCATGCATTTAGTTTCTTGAATGGGTAGGACAAGTTGGATCATAGACATATGAAATGGGTTGAGTACTTGCAAACCTATACTTTCACCATCAAGTACAAGAAGGGACAAGCCAGTAAATTTGTAGATTTCCTTAGTAGAAGGTCACTCATGGTCCAAAATATTCCAAATTAAAGGTTTGTATCTGGAAGTAGAAGGTCACTCATGGTCCAAAATATTCCAAATTAAAGGTTTGTATCTGGAAGATGATGATTTCAAAGAAGCATATAGTGTTTGTAATAAGTTTTCTAATACATTTCATGGTGAATTTTATGATTTTGTGATTCAATATGGCTTACTTTTCAAGGGGGATTAGTTATGCATGTCTAAGTTCTCTATGAGAAAAAATATGATCAAGGAGAAGCACAGTGCGATTCAAGGAGGGCACTTTGGCATTGATAAAACTTTGGAGGAGGTTAAGATATTCTACTTTTAGCCTAAAATGTAGGTAGATGTCAAAAGGTATGTAAAGAATTACACCATATGTGAGAGGGTCAAGGTAACTTCCTCAAATGCAGGGCTCTTATATCAACCCATACCCATACCAAATAGGCCTTATGATATAAAAGTATGTATTTTGTATTGGGACTGCCTAGTAAACAAAGAGGGTTTTATAGTGTATTTGTTGTGGTAGATAGATTTAGTAAAATGACACACTTTGTTCCTTGCAAGTGCACAAATGATGCATTTAAAATTATAGGTATACTTTTCAGAGATATTTTAAGAATACATGGTCTTCCTTTCAACATAGTATATGATAGAGATTCCAAATTTATAGGTCACTTTTGGAGGACCTTGTGGAAGAAACTAGGTACAAATATGTCCTATAGTTATACCTACCATCCCCAAATGAATGGAGAAACAAATTTGCCAATAGGTCATTGGGAAATTTTTTTAGATGAATCACTAAGGAACATGATCAGTCATGGGATCTCATATTACCTAAAACTGAATATGCATATAATGACTCCATAAACCAAAGTACAAGAAGGAGTCCTTTTGAAGTTGTATATGGCATGAACCCAAGGAATGTTTATGAACTGAGGGATCTAAAAGGGATGGAAAGGAGGATTTCACAAGGATAATATTTTGTCATTGCAATGAGGGACATCCATCAACAAGTGAAGGAGATTCTTTAAAAGAATGTGGAAAAGTATAAGGAGAGGGAAAATTTGAGGAAAATAGATCATGTATAATTCAAATTTGGTGACATGGTGCTTGCATGCCTGAGAAAATAAAGGTTTCCTAAGGTCAAATATTACATAAAGATTATGATGAAAAATATTGAACCTTGCAAGGTGGTTCACAAGTTTGACCAAAATACATATGAAATAGAGTTACCTCTCAACGTAGCCATATCACCTATTTTTAATGTATCTGATCTTAATCCTTTAAAAGGATCTTTAGATGTAGGTGTGGGTATGGAAGCTGATGAATATTGTTGGTGCAGAGGTAATTAGTGGTGGAAGGACTGAATGATGAATATGAAGGATTAACCTTTGAGAGGTTTAGACACTAATCAAATACCCCTAAGGCCTAATAGAGCTAAAATGAACACAAGTGGACACACCTTCACCAAATGGAAAATAAGAATGGATGTGACATATATTAGTTGGATTCAGAAATATTTTACAAGTTACAAGGTTTAGAACCAAACCCAATACCCCAATCTCTCTATTTGGCAAACAAGCCTAATAGCCCCTCCTTGTAGGTAAATAGTGACTCAAAAACATAATTTACTCCAGATCTTCCCAAAATAATAGACAAATAAATCAGGGTTTTAGACACCCATTTGGACATACATTAACATATTAGAAGATGAGGATGTGTTATTTTGGTCAAAAGCAAAGATTTTTAGACTGTACCCTGCTAACATACACCAAACAAGGCAAGTTAACAAAGGAACTACTAATTGTTTTTATTTCCTGACTCCAAGACTTTAGAAAGTCTTCTCACATGTCTCCAAACCACCAAATATGTCACCAAATTGGGCCTTGGAAGCTTCCAAGTATAAAATCCCCAAATTGCTCCCAAACAACCCTCAAAACTAGGGCCCTTCAATAGAATGCCTTCCACTCACTTCTAGGACCAACCAATGGTGGATCCACCAGAAATAGGGTGTAAATAGACTCCAAAAATAAAAATAAAAACATATCTCCTTCAGTCAGATATTTCATTGTTGCTCCCAACCAACCATTTCCATTAATCTTTCACTACTCCTTCTTGGTGATCACTAACCAATAACTCTTCTTCTACAAATTAACTTTTTATATTTTTATCATAAATATTAGGGATCAATCACTCCATGAGAATAAGATTGAATTCATTCATGGAAGTATGATCCTTGCCTTAGATTAGTTCAAAATTATAAAGAAAAAACTGAATTCTGGGACAGTCAGCACTACCTGATAAACCAGTCTAATATATGAACTTTAGAACATGTGAAATGAATCGAAAAAAATGTAAATAATTTAATCTATGAATTTATATCATTCAATGAACAATTTTAATCACAAACAATTCCAAATTCGTAGAAAACTATGTGTTTGTATTGACTTCCATACACAGTTCGTACACCAGTCTAATTTCTCACTGTCCTCTCCCGTAAAAAGACTCCATCCAAGTTTTATAGACTTCCTTCCAACCATCTAAACTAATTTTAATTGGTTTTATTAAATTTTTAATCATTTAACTCTTTAAAATGGATTTCCCTCCTAATTCTAATTAGTCGTTGGGATTCAAAAATTTGAATTCTCCAACTTACAAATTATTCAATAAAACATCAAATTAACTTCTCAAACTTGTCAAGAAGATTACTAAGACCTTATTAAACACTTATAAACTCATCTTATAATCCTAAGACTCTAATTAAATAAATTTATCAAATTTTCTCATTATTCATCATCTAGGATCCTAAGGTCCTTAACAAGCCCTTTAGGATCTATTACAACTTTATTATTTTTTTATTGCCTCCCAAGACTTCAAAGGCCACTATTGGTTTTAGTAAATTCCAATTTACTTTCTCAACCTTCATCTTGTCTTCTCTATGTCCTTTTTCCTCCATGGAAAACCTTGGATGTCATAACACTCCTGCATCAATTGTATACAAGAATTACCACCTTCAAAACCGGCCTTGAATTTGGAAGCTATTTCAGATACTAAAGAGGTCAAAAGGACAAGAAAGAGGGTTTACAATGACTATCTGGTAAAATGGAATGGTATACATAATGAATATTCCACAAGGATGTCATAGGATGACATAAAGTAGCATGGAACATCTGTTCAATACCGCATCTCAAATGAGACTTGAGATCTCTCCTTCCCCAGGTGTATGGTGCAGGAGGACCTAGATAATATTATGCCTCATGAATGATTTATTGTAATGTTTGTCTCTTTTATGTTTTTTGAGAATCCAATAAGGTCATAAGGACCAATTTTAATCAACCAATCACTTTTATAAGACTTTGAGGCTATTAAGTCTATGTAGGCCTATAAGGTCTTATCATGGTCAAACTTGGTCAAAGGAGTCCAAAAATGCCTATATGGATAAAAATGATGTAATGAGTCATATTGAGTCTATTTTGATTTATTTAGGGTGATAAGACATAGTTTTGAGTCATTTTATTCAATTTGACAAAAGTTTTCAAGAACTTGCAAAAGTTGCTTGACAACTTTTGCAAGTTTTATTGCAAAAAATGCAACTTTTTGGTTCCAACAGTTACTCTTTTTAAAAATATATTGGGAACCATTATATAGGGAATTAATGAGTACAAATAGCCTCTTGGATGTTGGATGGAGCTTTTTGACGATATTTGAAATAATTTGATTGCAACACAAACTGATTTTTCCTAATTTTCTACACAAATTCTCTAATTTTATTGATTGTACAGATTGATAGTATTCTATATGGGCTTAAGAGGAACATGGTTTTATAGATGGGATATATATAATAATTTTGGCATTGGTTTAGATTTTTTTCATTAAGAATCAAGGGAGATATTATAATTTTTCTAAAAACAACCCTGAAACCCTCATCACCTAGGGTTTGGTCACAAAAATCTGTATAACTTTGCATTCCACCATTAGAAAAATATGTTTCCTAGTGGAATATTATTCTTTGGATTCCTCTTTAATATTATTTTGGTTACATAGTAAAAGGTAGAGTTGGGAAAGCGAAATTGCAAGCCCTAGGCCTAACATTACCATGTGACATGCATGTTCCTTATGACTATGAATGCAAATAGTGAATACAAGGAAAATTTGAGGGGTTTAGGAGCCTAAGTCCTATTTAATATCTAATTTTTATTTGAACCTAAAGTGTTTATTCCATTGGTTGGTTGGTGTGATGCCTTGGTAGGGTAGTTGCTTTGTAGAAGTGCCCTTATTAGCCCTCAATTCCGAGTATCAGTAAAGTATAGACCTGATTGTTCCAAAGTAACATATATTAATTATAATATATGTTGTGTAATCTCATAATGAGTATTTAATTGGATTTCCTTGTGTGTTCATGGTCAGTGTTTCTCTATTTATTAGCCAAAAACTGCTTGGATAAGGCTAGTAGGCCTAAGAATGTATATTGAAGGAAGGGATTTTGGAGATTGTTTTGGGTCTTTTAAAATTGTTTTAATTGGGTGCTTGGATTCCCTTTACATTAAGAATACTCTGAGATCAATTATCCTATAGAATGGAGGGTTATCTCTTGGTTTTTCCATTTGTAGCCTTGTTGGTTTAACCTCCTTTCACATTGACGACTTGTCCTTGAAAATTACCATGAGTCCCAACCTGTTTATACCCTTGTTGTGCCTTGTCTAGTTATGGTTTTCACCTCTAATTCCTCTACATAAACAACTTACTCCTAAATTTCCTATACCAAACTACCAATACCAAAACTGTTGGTACCACCTACACATCCATTTGTCACACCTTATTCTTGTTTAGCTATATCTGCCTTTTCATTTTCTTGCATACTATATCACTTCTACATTTTTTCATACCATCATGCCTATATAAATCACTGGTATATACACCAAGTCTACCTCAAAACACTTTTTCAATATTTTTTTTTCAACATTATACAATCACTAGAGAAAACCCAACAACCAAGTCTTGCCATCAAAACATAATTTGAAATAGGTATTAGAATAACTAAGAGGGGGGGTGAATTAGTTAGAATTAGTTTCCTCACAAATTATCCTACTGTCCCAAATCCCTCCAGATGTATATAAAAAATAATTCAAACATATAATTCAACTTGGTGAAAATGTGTTCTATAATCTCAAACTTTCATCAATAGTGTTTACCGAGTATCAGTAAATTAATACTGTGATTACTGATCTAGGTCAATAAAGTAAAGTGTAAAGTAAAATAACAATCCACAACATTCATGCACATTGACACATAGATTTTTAACATGGAAACTCTGCTAAGGGAAAAACCACCTAGGACTGGTAACCCAAAATATTTTCACTCTTCTGAAGTGAGCTCGGTGAAGAGCCAACCCTGTTAAAGGTTACAATGCACACTATTAAATGTGACATGGTTAGAGGATTTAAAACTAACAGTTCTCTCTTCACCATGCATTCACTATGGGGTCAACAAGAAAACACTCAACATTCAGTGGAATGTCATAATAAGGACTTTCATTGTCCTACTTAGTTAAGAGATTTATCTGTAACAATGGTTAAACTGATACAATAATGATCTGATTCAAATACAACTCTATTTTGCAGATATTCAAATTTATGCTAAGTACATAATACCTATGATCAATTTGTTCACTTCAGTTCATCTCTTACTTCATACTTGTTCTGCTCGGTAATGCTCTTTCCTCTGTTTGCTCGGTGATGTCAACAAAAAAATCTTGGCTGTCTTTAACCAGTTTGATCAGTCATGCATAAAATTTGCATGTGTGCATCATAGCATCATGTGATTCAAAATGAATCTCTTGTCTCTTATATAGACATCATGTCTCATATAATTTTCATCCTTCAAATTTTGCCGCTTAATCTCCATCGTTGATTTTCCCGCTTGATCCATCCTTGACAATTGTGTTAAAAAAACATTTCAATATTTGTCATCTGATCTTCATTGAATTTTCATAATTGTTTGATCAAAAAAAAACTTTATCTTTTACGTTGAAATCATCAATTGCTAGCTCAACATTCAAGTCGGCCTCAGTTTGATTAAATTTCTCAGTCAATAGTTGTGTCGGTAATCCCTTGCTTGGTTATTACTGTGCTCGGTATACACTGTGTTTTACTCGGTTTATATTGTCTCTCAGTGTATACAAAACTCTTCATTTACTGACCATATTGTAAAGATTGAAAAAGGGGTAAGGATAATATAAGGTAATAAGGTAAGGGGGTTGATTTATTAATTGTTATTATTTGATTTGATTAAAGTGTGTTGATTTCCTTAACCCTACTTTACATTTAATTGAATTGTATTGATTGTGTATTGCAATTGTGATTCAGGAGAAGATAAGATGATCCTTTTCTATCCTCAAATGCACAAATGGAAGATCCAAGTTGATCAACCGAAAAGAAGGGTTAATGCACAAATGAATCAACTATTCAGAAAGAGAACAAAGAAGGGGATCTTAAATTCTGTTAATTGATTAAATGAATATGTTTAATTACAGTAATTGAAAAGGATAGGAAGAAGAACCAACCTTACAAAATTGCAGATCAAAGAATGTTGTTTTCTAAGGTCTGTAGACTATTTTTGGAAAAGTTGACAGATGATCCCGAACCAGAATGCAGAGATGAACAAAACCCAAAAATATTTTCCCGATCCGATGTCATCTTATGAAAAAGGTCAACCTTGACCCACAAATGTCAACCTTGACCCAATAATGTTGACCCTGACCTGCACAGGTCTGACAGAGAATCTGTTTGCGCCATCCGAAAGAAAGCCGAAAAGGATATCCAGATTTGTGTCCAAATCTGCAGTCTCAAACTTGTACCTGCAAGAAAAAGAGGATTGTTTGTTGTGGGGGAGGGGTTTGCCTTAGTCAAACCCCAGTTTTGGAATTAACCTTAAATATATGTAATTGGAATTGCATAAAGATAAACAAAGTAAATGCACGAATTCACCTTGCTTGTAAAAGTCCTTGTGGCGGATTCGAATCCGTGGATCCACAAGTATGCTTCAAAATGTGGAATGTAGAAAGGTAGGATGTCT
>MU228363.1:3618557-3642026 GCA_018584345.1 Thuja plicata | reverse complement strand
AATGGATCTCCAATGGATCTCCTTCATAAAAATGGATTCTTGAGAATGGATGAATGCTTGCTTCAAATCTTTCTCCTTAGCTTTCTTGAACTTCACTTGATAATGCTTGATCTTAATTAGGAATGCTTGATGCTTGATTAGAAGACTTAGTTCGCTTGATGATGGTTATTATTAGAGAAAATGAGAGGAGAAGGCTCCCTTTTATATGAAACTAGGGCACAATCTTCTAAGGAGGCTGAAATAAGATAATTAAATTCTCATTAAAGCCTTTACCCTTAGGAGAGGACCTATATTAAATATAATTTAGGAATCGATGCTTCAGAACCCGAAACAGCCGACCCGGAAGTGGGAAAACACTTTTTGCAAAGATCAACATCTGGAAACTGTGAGACCCCGAGATCTGAACCTTGGGTCAAGGTTGAGGTTGACCTTGACCTAGGTCAGGGTCAAGGTCGACCTAGACCTAAAAGGTCGACCCTGACCTTGAAGCCCAAAATCACCAGTCTGTAGTCCAGAATGCAAAAATCAGGCTAAAAAGGATTGGAAAGAAGGACAAAATAGGGGGGAAGCCATGTCAAGATCAGGAACCCATTCAAGGCGCTTGTCATGACCCCAAACCACTTACTCAGAAGGCTAAACAAGTCTACAATGGAAGTGCTTCCATTTTTTGACTATACACATATAAATATTGTTTGTTCCAGTTCTTCAATTCATAACAAATGTTTTCCACCATAATAATACTCAAATAAGTTGACATCAATGACAATACATTAACTGATAATGTTTATCATCACATCTGTAACTTGGTTGAATATCGACAAATGACTTCAAACATACAATCAGTTGTAGTTCATCAACAGGTCTAGACTAAACATTCCTATTTTGGAGAGGAATGAAAAGAGGGTCACATGACGTGGATTGCCTTCACCAAACCATACGTTATCCAAAAGTTTCAATTACCTGAGCCCAAGAAGAAATAACACAGTTAGCAACCATGCCTTAGGGACCGCATCAACAAAATATCAACAAATAAAGAAATGACTACTATGAAACCAAAATAGATAAACCATCTGAAACAATAGAGAATTTTAGACCACTAAATATTATTTATTATGTCATATTTGTATTTCCATGACGCTATTGTTTATTTAAAAGTGTGGGGCACGATACTCCTCAAGTATGTAAGCATTGTCATCATTACAACACAAACATACATAGTATTTGGAATTCCACATGGTTTGTCGCATCCAAACCAAAAAATCAAAATATGATATGATAAACTCCTCACACCATAATCATTAGTTTCCAAAGCGTAAATCTTCTCGAAAGCATATCTATAATTATTGTCACTCTACAACACAAAATTTTTGTTGGAAATGAGTTGAGTAACTAATAGGGGAGGGGTGAATCAGTTGCCACAAAAACAAATCCAAGACCCTTAGATGTCTTAATCAAACTTATCATTGTTTCTCGATTAACACAGATATTCTACTGTCACTCGGTTAACAAAGCAAACTTTAAGATATTAACTATGATTATCCTTTAGTGATTAATTGTAGAAACATAAAGCATAAAGAAAATAACATGTACACAGATAACACCAAGATTTAACATGGAAACCCAATTTGGGAAAACCACCAATTGCAACTAGTCATTCTTTTTCACTCTTCTGAAGTGAGGCCTGTTAGGAGCCAACCCTATTAAAGGTTACACTACACACTGTTAGGTGTGATCCTATTAGAGGATTTAATCACCCTGTAAGGAGTGGACTTGTGAGAGGTCTTCAAACACTTCAATGCAGAAATGTCACCTTGTGAGAGGATTTACAAAAGACTGTTAAGTCTACTTTGTAAACAGATTTTGATCGTTGCTACAATTGTTAGAGAGTAACAATGGATTGACCTATTTGATGAAGCAACTGTCTTTGCTGATTTAGATCTCTATGTTTGTTTTTAAACTAGATCCTCACTGATAAAATGTTCTATTGCAGCTCTGTATGTTCTTTCCTTAATCAAAATCCCGTCTGATTTTGCCTTCTCTCTTCATATCACAAACTCACGCATCTTTCATATTCAATCCACACTTGAACTTATATATATATATGATAAGCCTTGTCAAGTCATCTTGAGTAACCTTCCAAATAAATAATAAAACATAATTTTTTCAGCTACATATAACCAATTAACCATAAAATGTAAATTGTTGTTAGTTGGCTGACACTAAAAGCATAACTCGGTTAACACCGTAATCCTTCAATGCCCGACTGATACTGTAATGCCTGAGTGAACTCGGTTAGAATTGAAAATAACTTTGGTCTTCTTCAATGCCTGAGAGAGCTTGGTATATACTGACTGTGCTTAGTTAGGATTAGACATTTGTGTAAACATCACTATATTTGTGCAAACATCAATGACAATACACAATTGAATAATTGTCATCAAGACTTTTGTCATTGATCAATATCAAATTCTGCAATACTTATCTTCTATTGTCTTTTCTACACTTCTCATTCATAATAACATATTATATCTATATCTGGTCATGTCCAAGCCACCAGACTAACTACAATTTATTTTTACACTATGATCTATCTGGATCACCAGGTTTGACATCAAAGACAACCAAACATATAAGTGTAACAATCTCCCCCTTTTTCCTTAATACCAAAAGGGGAGTAGTATAGTATAGAGATATGATGTCGAATAAGAAAGAGAAATACATATGTATAGAGGATAAATATTAGAGGGGGAGCAGAGTGAAGAAGGTTTATATGTTTTTCCATCAGTTAAAAAGGGGGAGATTGTTATACTTATTTGATTTGTTGTCATTGATGTCAAACCTAGTGATACAAATAGATCATAGTTTACAAAGCAGTTGATGTTTGTCTTGGTGATTTGAATAGGACTAGATATAGATATAGTATGCTAGTATGAATGACAAGTGTAGACAAGATATTGGAAGCTAATAATTGTAGAACATTGTATTGATTAGTGATGGAAGTTTTTGTTGCAAAGTGACAATAATTATAGATATGATTTCTAGAAGATTTGTGCTTCGAAAACTAATGATTATAGTGTGAGGAGTTGATCCTCTCCATGTTTGAGTTTTTGGTTTGAATGCAACATACAATGTGGTTTTATGAATGCTCCAGATGTTTGTTATGAAATGATGTCGATGTTTACAAACTTGAGGATTATTGTGCCCCACACTTTTAAGTAAACAATAATGTCATGGCAATACAACTTTGGCATAATAAAGAATATTCACTAGTTTCAAATTTTTTGTTGTTTCGGATATGGTTTTGGCAATTTGGTTTCATATCACTCATTTCTTTATTTTTTGATATTTTGTTGATGCAGTTTGGAGACGTGGTTTCTAATTGTGTTATTTCTTCTTGGGATCTGGCAATTGTAGCTTTTGGGTAATGTGTGGTTTGGTCAAGGTAGTGAATGCGGTGTGGTCTACTTTCATTCCTCCCCACCATATGAATGTCTAGTCTAGATCTATTTCAAATTATGTTTTGATGGTTGACCTTGGCTACTGGGTTTTCTTGGACAAAGTATTTTGAGGCTGACTTGGTGTATATACCAGTGATATATATATATATATATATATATATATATATATATATATATATATATATATAGGCGAGATGGTATGCAAAAAGATAGAAGTGAGATAGTGTAAGAGAAAATGAAAATGAAGATATAGGTGGTACAAACAGTTTTGGTACAGGTAGTTTTCTATAGAGAAGTTAGGAGTAATTTGTATATATTCCTAATCAAATCTATTGTAAGCAGTTATGTTGAGATCTAAAGCTTGACAAGAGCTGAATATATTCTTGTAATCTTCTCAATTCATTTTTATTTATTTGGGCAGTGATCCTTTCTGGGTAGTGAGCCCGCCTGTAGCGAGCACGCTAGCAATGATCCACCCTTTTTAGAAATCACCTTAACTGGTGTTTTATACTTGAGAATCAACATTCTCCATGATTATTCCCATCTTGGGTTTCCCTATAAAATTCTAGTGTTCATTGTGTATGTTTCATGTGTGTGTGTGTTTATGTTTACATCTATTTTAATTTAAGTGATTAAATATTTAATTTACTAGATTTGGATCAGTGAATTTGATAAATATTTTAATTTACAACTGATTCACCCCCTCTTAGTTGTCTAGTTCATTCAACATGTTGGTCTTCTTCATCTTTGTAAATTCATCTAGATATGTCTTCATCAAGAATTTATCTATTCAATTATCACCATTTTGTGAAAGTAGTGGGGGAATTATATTGGATAATTATCTTTTTTTTTCCAATAGATGCAGTTTTACATAGGGTTTTGGGGGTATAGGAAAAATTCCCAATGTGAAAAGAATGTGTCAATGAATATTCTCTACATCCTTGGTCTTCAATATTAAAATTTTCTTTGGCCACTTTTGATAATGTTGAGGGGTAAACATATTGGGAGGAGCTAGATGTTGATGCTTCTCTGTTGGTGGGAACTTGTTGCGATAGAATTTCCTTCAAATTGGCACTGAACTAAAAAGGATTAGGATCTGTAGGAATAGTGACCACTATGTCATTGTAGGGGCATTTCAAACATTGATGATAGGTTTATGAGACTTCTTTCATAGCATGGATCCAGGGATGACAAAGAATTATGTTATAGGGAAAATCTAGGTCTAAAACCATTAATATCGTGTTCTCTACTGCAAGGCCGACACGAATGGATAGTATGGTGACTTCTTTGGAAGGATATTTTACATCATTATAAGCTTTGAGTGTTATCTTATTGGAAGGATCATTATAATCTTTAAAACATCCAAGAGCTATTATAACTTTTGAAGTACAAATATTAAGTCTTGCTCCACCATCTATCAAAACCCATATAATTGTACAATTATGAATAAAGACTTCTAGGTGCAAAGGATCATTTTGATTTGGTCTATCAAGTGGGATATAATTTTATATGATGCAACATGTTGTGTGGCAGAAATGTGATCTATCATGGCATAAAAATGGCCAACATTTATATTTTTAGGCATTGTAGACTCTGTCAAAGCCTTATCTAAGAATTCTTTGTGTACATGGGATATGCACAATAACTCAAGAATGGAAATACGTGCAGGTGTTTTTCCAAGGTGGTCAAAAATATTATACTAGCTATTGACCTGAGGTCTAGGAGGATATCCTTAAATAATGATCTTAATTCAATAGTTAGTGACTCCGCATTGGGGATCTTTATCTTTGATGGTTATGGTAAACACATTATCAACTCACGCTTGAATATAATTTATGATGTACTCGTGTGAGGTTCTAGTGTAATTCACATTGCCTTTGGGATTTTAATTTGAATAGGAGGCCTTCTCCTTCTCATGATCAAGAAAAGGATTCTTGAAAATTGTGTGTTCATTATTAGAGGAGCCTATAGGAGGATCCACTTTAATTAAACCTTTGTCAATTAAATCTTGTATAAGATGTTTCAATTGAAAACATGATGTAGTCTTATGCCCTTTTATCTGATGATAATCACAATATTTATTATCATCCCACCATGGTGGTTTTATTCTTGGTTCCTCTTTTATTTATGATAATTGAATGAAATTAGATTTGCTCACAAATTTGATAAGCTCTCCCAATGGCGCGAATTGTCTCGGAGGTGCATCTTTAAATCTAGGAGGTTGGAGCTATTGATTTTGTTCTACCATGTTTGTCATTTGAACTTGTTGTTGTGGTTTATTAACCATATATGTATTATAAATCATTGTTCCTTTTATTATTCTCTTATTTTGAGTGTTTCTAATAGTTCTTACATCAACAACACCATCATTCGAAACATTTTTTGTTTTGAGACCATAATTTTTTCTTGTCTTTTGAGTTTCTTGCATTGTTGTTATCCATATTGAACTTGATTATTACTTTCCAAACAAGAGTCTCTTAAATATTAGTTCCCTTTTTAATGAGTTATTTGATCATACTTGGTCTTTTAATTTTTTTTTATCTAATACATCATTTCTAGCACAAGATTTTCAATAAACAAGTTCACTTGTTGCTCTTATAGAATATCAAATGGACATTCGCTGATAAGATTGTGTCATCATAGTAAAAATGTCATAAAAGGTTCACCATTATTTTGTCTTGTAGGGCATAAGTCAATGAAAGTAATCTCATTTGTGATGTTCAAGGAAAAATAAGAAACACAATTTTTTGCTAATTCCCCCCAAGATCTTATGTTCCTTAGTAATTGTGAATACCAATTTATAGCTTGTTCATTGAGACTTCGACGAAAGAGTTGTATAATATATGTGTCATCATAAGCCACCTCTATACATGAGGCATAAAACTCTCTTATATGATCTTAAGGGTTTCCTTTTCCTTTGTATTTCTCGAATGTTGGTGCCTCAAAATTTGTAGGAAAAGGAGGCATATGAATTTTTTTTTGAATGGATTCAAGTATAAACCTTGCTTTGTATAAGATTTATTTGTTCCTTTGGTTTTTAATACCTCTACTTGTGTCACTTTATCAAATTTTTCCGCCACTTCATTAGTAGGTGATGGTTTTTCTAATACATCGGTCATGCTTGGATGACCTTTTTATTAGTAGATTGTCCCTCTAGCTAAATTATGATCATGTTGTTCCAAATTTTCCATCCTTAGAGTACTTGTAGTAGAAGACAAGGAAAATTGATCCTCATATTGTGTCATCATGGCATTCATATATTGATGTGGTTGTTGTTGTAGTTGTTGATATTGTGGAAATTGTGCTATTGATGGCCCTTGTTGATGGTGAGGTGCCATTACTTATTTTTGGAGACTTGGATGAACAAATTGTTGAAATGGAGGCACTTGTCCATAATATTGTGGCACATATAGTTGATATTGCATTGTTGGTTGCACTTTTGGTGGATACGACACATATGGATAAACTGGTTGTTCTCTTTGATGTTGATGTCCAATTTGATAATGTTGTGTGTTTGGTTTTTGTCTTACTTTGATTCTTGTTTATATCCCAATTTCCAAGCAAATGACCAAGAATTTTAGGTTGATGTTTTTGAGATTTTGAATTCTTTCTTTGGATATCACATTTATCTTAGATAGGTGTGCAACATTTGATTGATTTTTTGATGCATCCATTGTATTCTTTTGTTTTGCATCAAGATCATATGTGCCAGCCATAACTTTCAAAGTCACACAAGATAAATTTATTTTATTAGGAATGTATACCCTTGATATATTTTCACTTGGCCCTTTAGGTGGTAAACTTTTTGAGACCATTTTATGTGTGGCATGATAAGTCAATAAAAGTGGGCCACTTTATTGTGTATTTTATTTTTCTTTCAAAGAGGGCATTTTGGTTATGAATGTAAATGTGTTTGTGTTCCTTTTTCTGAATTGTAGAAGGAATGTGTGATAAATCAATTTGTAATATACTTGTTGGATTCACGATGGAATTTTTACTCACATTTGTAACCACTTGAGGTGATGCTGACATTATATCAAACAAAGGATTATGAAATTGTTCAAAGGTAGGTTTTTGAGGAATTTCCAAAGTCAATTCCTTTCAAGGTCTCTTTGGAATTACATTTGGGGTTTCTTGATTCAAAATATGCTTAACCTTTGTTTGTTCCAAAGTGGGTTTGGGTTGAATTTCTTCCAAGATAGGCTTCATTAATTATTTAAATTAGATTCTTCCAACATTGGTTAATATTTGGGATTTGATTTCATTTTATCCTCTAGAATGTTTAAGTGTCTTTTAGCATCTTTAAATATAAAGTGTTCCAAAGTCTTTTGAATTCTTTGAACTTTTATTGCTTTTTCAATTGCATTCTCAAGTACATCTGTCAAGGAAATGTGATTTTCATTTGAATATTTTGAATCCTAGGACAAGTCTAATTGATCATTTTGATTCAGATCCTTTTTAAAAAAGTGAGCGTGATTTGAGTAGAACATAACCAAAGCATGGATGATAAATTGGATCCATATTAGATAAAGATCCTTGTTGGGTAGAACCTTGGGTTGTTTGATTGAATTAAATGTTGGTTGGGTATTATCTCTTGGGGTTGGTGGGACACTTCCATATCTTGGTTTCCTTGGCACAAATGTTGGTTCATAGTTTGGAGGTGATCCCCATTGAATCATACCATATCTGGTGATGTGTTGGTAGGTGGTCCAATATTTCAATCAAAACCTTTTTGGGCATATAAAATCCTAAAAAGTTAGCACCCATAATTGGATGCTTAGTTAGGCCCCATTTGGGCTATTTTGAGATTTCATGTCCATTATGATTGATCAAACTACCTAACTCCTCTCGATTTGGCATCTATCCTATCATCTGGACTCCCCATTTGATTTTTGGTGTTTTTTCCTAAGTTCATAATGCCTTGGGATTTATGTTCCCAGGAACACAATGCACAAGGCTTTGTGTTTTCCTAAGTTTGTGCCCAAATTTGAATTATAGCCTCGTTCTAGTGTTTTAATCCGAAATTAGATCTCATGGTTGACCTTGCTTATTTTTAAATCTCTAAATATGTAAGAGGTATATAAACACCTTATCATTCCTCATTTTTGGGCATCCACAATCCATTATGATCAAGAAGTAACTAAGCGATCAAGTAAATTCAAGATTTGAAGGCAAGCATCGAAGATCTAACATCTCTCAAAGAATCCAAGGCATTTTGAAAGAAATATTATCCATTATAGAAATATTCTCTCTCATTATGGACACGTAGAGGAGTTATCAATCAAGCAAGAATATCCTTTTTCCATCCAAATGCATTCTTCATTCATAGCAAGTGTTCAATCAAGCATAAAAATATTTACAATCTAGGAGTGACATTCATAGACCCCATGCATTTGTGAAGGAAGCTTTGGTTTCTTTCTACATTACAAGGTTAATAATTACACTTCAAGAAACATACAAGTGTATCATGAATATGTGCTATCTCAATATCTGTTCATGAAGGTATTTACAAGGTAGATTTAATATTTACCTTTGCATTTACTTTCCTTTATGTAATTTCATTTAATTTATAAGTTTGATTCCTAAAAATGGTTTAACAAAGGAAAATACCTTTCCACAACCTTTTCCCCATTTTTCTATGTGCATGAACAAGTGGTGCAATTGTTGGGACTTAATCTAGAAAGTTCAGGATTTTTGGAATTGTCTATTAAAGTTTTAGGCAAAATCTCTAGGTAGAAAATGCTCCAAGCTTTCTATTCCTAGAAAGAAAACACCCAATAATTTTGTACTTGGAAAATCCTCTTCAAATTAAGATCACAAGTTGGTACACTTTTAAATTCCCATTTCAAGTCATTACAACTTTTTGTGTATTTTCTGCCAGTCAATCTTTTCATAAACTACTTATATTTTCTTATTTAGCCTCCTATTTGGTATCATTAGATCATTTTCCCTAAATCCATTTCATTATTAATCATAATCAATGAAGGAATTCATTTCCCCACTTAGATATTGAAACTAACTTTGATCCTAGTGGGGTATCTTCCTTTTGAATTGTGCATTAAGAAAAGGTGGACAATCCCTTGCATTTCACATAACCATCTTTCCTTTATGTACATTTTTTGTGAACCCGATGCATGAAATTTCCATTTTGATTTTGGTGTTAGATCTCCTTTACATGCATTGGATCCTCACTTTTCATTTCTTAGTTACATGTACTATTTATTATATTTTATGTGCAATTATGTGTTCTAGCTCAATTTATGTTGCATAAATTTAATGAATTTCTGCATATCTCTTTCAAATTTCGTATTTACATTTGTTAGATTTATCATTTCTTTCTTCTCTTTATAAAATTGAGTCCTACCTATAACATTCTAATTAGGAGAAGTCGTAAACTTGTGGGTTCCTTTGATCTTGAGTCCTCTTTATTTCCTAGGAATCTTGAGGAGACACACATGCCTAGAAATGATATTCTTACTATGGTTGAAAATCCTTCTTCCCACTCTTATTATGATGAAGATGATTCTTTAAGAGTTCCTCCTACCCAAGTGCAAAATATTTCCCATGAGTTTGAAAAATTTGAGCAATGGTTAAGTCAAGAGAATTCTAATATGGAAGCTATCTCCTTAGTAGAAGGTTTGAGGAAGTTAATTCATAATGATGAACATGACTTTAACTTGTCACAAACTATTTCCCATCTTTTTTATAGTAATGTTATACCTCTTAATGATTGTGCTCAAGATGTAAGTCTAACTCAACCTCCCATTAGTGTTGAAACTCCCCTTCCCATTCCTACTTCATTACCTTGTGTTTCTACTTATGCTCCACCTCTCATGATTACATTTGTTTCAAACATCAATCCCATACATATTATTCTTGGAATCATTCCTAATCCTATTGTTCATCCTCCTTCATGTGTTCCATGTGTTTGACAACCTTCATCCATTCCTACCTACACTAATATTCCATTTTCATATTCTAATGTACCTTCCATTTCTCATAATGGTCCAAACATTTCACACATGTTTCATAGCAACCTCTCCACCAAATCCACTATAAATAGTCTCGCTCAAACCTTTTCATCCTTTTAATAACAAATTACCGCTATGAATCAATCCAAATTCATCATTCCCACATGTGACATTGTTATCCCTTTGTCCTTGGACATTATATGTGTCATTATCCCTCAATACATGAAAATACCTCACTTAGAGACTTGCAATGGTAAAGGTGGTCCCTTGACCCACGTTAAGACCTTTAAAACATTGTGTAGTGAATTTTCTCATGATCATAGGTTCCTGGCTAAATTGTTTACTATAACCTTTTGAGACAAGGTCTTATAATGATATTATTCTTTGCCTCCTTATTCCATTAATTCTTTTCAAAAACTTTCTAATGCGTTCATTCAACAGTTTCAAAACAATATTACTCCTAATATTTATTTGACTGACTTAATGCATTGTAAACAAGGTGTAAAAGAAAAGAAGTGACTGATTTCATTGGTAGATTAAAGCATTTGCAAGAAGATATTTCTTATCTTATTCCTGATATTGATATTCAACATATTTTGATTGCTAATTTATAAGAAGACATTAGAGATAATATATTTCTTTGTGAATTCTCTTACTCAATTATGTGTGGTGCTTCATAATTATCAACTTCATGTGAGTCAATTTGAGAGCACCAATCCAATGGCTTAGGTTGATAAGAGCGATTTTGCGTCCCAACCTTTTTAGAAGTTTAAATAACCAAAAGGCTTCATTAAGATCAACAATTCATCAAACAACATTTATACACAAGTGACAACAACATCCAAAGGTGTGGCTCCTTTGTCATGTTATTTTAAACCTTTTTGTAAATTTACAGCTCTTCCTGAATCTTTGCATAATGTGATGTTGAAGTTGATTAATGCTAATGTCTTAACACTTCCATTAAGCCAATCAGTCCTTCCAAAAAACCAACAAGAACTTTTATCCCAAAGCTTTTTTCCAATATCATTGTTAACTTGGTCATGATACTAAAAAGTATTTCCGTTTGAAATCTATTGTTCAAGACCTCATTGATTCTAATGCTATATTTATTGAGGATGTTAACAATCAAGGAAATAAATCCATTTCCCTTTCAAACCAAAACTTGCAAATTTATATCAATCAATTAGATTCCCATTCAACCAATACTATTGAGTCTATTCCTTCTTTTCCTTATTCATCTACCCATTTTGTTCACTCTCCTACCATTTTGAGCTATGACATTGAGTGTGTTGAAGCTAAGAATGTTGTCAACCTTATTGATCGATCTGAACCCTAACCCAAACCTAGACCTAATCCTTACATTATATTTTATCCTAGTGATACTATTAGGGCACCTGATGGTCCTCTTTTCATGGTTGTGAAGATTAATGGTCTTCTCTCTCGTGGAGTTCTTATAGATCCTACTTGCATGGTGAATGTAATAATTGAAGAATATATTTATACTAGACAACTCTAACAAAATTTCTATGATAAATATGATGTGATGATAAAAACATTCAACAGTTTCACATATCCTACCCATGGTTCTATTACCTTTCCCATAGAAGTTGGTAATGAAACCTTAGATGTCACCTTTGTTGTCATCCCAACTTCCAATAAATTTCAAGTTAGACTTGGCCTTCCAATCTATAGTCCCTCATATCCATAAGTGTTTAAAATTTCCCCATGATGGAGAAACCATCATGATTAACAATAGTCTCCATCAACATTTAACTACTGAAGGGAAATTGTTTATTGACTTCTTTTAGCCTTCCATGCCTCAACCAGTTCAACCTCGAAAAGATAAATATTTCTTATCCTATTAAAAATTTAAAATTAAGAATAGTTGTAAATTTAGCAACTCTCATCTTATAGTTCCATCTCCTTTCCCTAGACTTGCAATTTTTCCTACACCTTCCAGACCTCCCATTTATGTGTTGGTTCCACCTCACATATCCTATAAATTCTTTGTAGTTTCTATCTCTCGACCTAGTATGTTACCTTCTATTATTCCTCTTAAAGAAGAAAAGGACCTGACATTGGTCGATCCTAAACCAAATCAAATTTCAAACAAAACCAAACACAACCATTGTGCTCATCATCATCATCCTAAACGTCATATTAGAGCCCATGAGCGTGCTTCCCAAAAAATTTCCTCCCCTAAGAAACCTAATGATGCTTTAATTCCCGTTGATAAACCTATGCATAGCCCAAGGGAGGAAGTTAATCTAAATAAAAATGAAATTAACCAAACATGACGATTCTATTCATATTAGAGATCTTATTTTGATTAATTTGGATGAAGAAGATACTCTTGATGATGATTTCAATGTTTCTAATGCAAATGATGTTCATGGTGGTGATTATGATGATATATATGAGCTTATTGATATTAATAATGATTTAACCACCATATTTGGAAAATAATTATCTCTTGATCCTAGTGACAAACAAAGTGACTCATCCTTAGACCATGGTCCTTGTTTAAATCTGGCTATTGTTCCATCTACTGTGATTGATGTTGCTCCTCTTATATGTTACCCACCTTCCCTAAATGATACAGACCGAGATGGGGGGGGGGGGGGCNGGGGGGGGGGGGGGGGGGGGCATGTGATATGCTTGATCAACTCCTCTTGTACAGTGAATTACTTTGTGTTTGCTTGTTGTAATATGACCCCCCATGATGTGTTGATTGTTATATGTTTTGTTTAGATTTCTTTAGACGACACTTGTTTCTCTGTTGGTGCAAGGTGATAAAGGAATCAATTTGTTGTGACATTTTTTTTATTTGTATCTCATTTATTCTATATGTCGTATACATGTTATGTCATGCATGTGCTATTGTTTGTAAATGTGGCTTTGTGTTGTCTAATTAGGGATGGCGCAAAATGATTTATACCATTATTTTTGGTTGTTATAATGTTGTCCCAATAAGAATATTCTTTGTATCTCTTATGTGACCTTCCCTTGTGCTTGTAGTTCTACTACCTTTAGGGGATAATGACATTTCATTTTGACATACTTCTAATATACATGATTTATCATATGATCATACTAATCCTAGAGTTAGTAGATCCCTTTTGTGCTATCTTTTGTCATGTGTTCCATTTCCCTTAGTTTGTCCTTGCTTGGGGGCATCTCATAGTGAAAATGTCTCTTGTGGGTGCATGTATGATCCATTAAAGACATTTCTCCCAATAAGACATTTGAAATCTCTTTAATGTGGGGGCATACACTCTACTCCTTATTTCACATTTTACACACACACACACACAATGATTCAATGCAATCTCTTATGCATATGGCTAAGGAGGTAATTATTTCCTTATGTTTATCTTTACATTATCATGCCCTATACATTATTCAGTGGATCCTAATATTGATCCTTCTTTTATTTGGTCCTTAGGCTGACCTCTTTTCTGGATCCCTTAACGGAGATAAGATTTCTTTAAGGACTACTCCCCTTTGTTTTGATGTGTTGACTAGCATCTCCTAACTTTCTAGACTATCAATTCCATCCTTTGCAGAAATGTTTTGTCTTTGCATTATCCATTCTAAGGCAATAACTTACTAGGCTACTTGGTCATCTCTCTCTCTCTCTCTCTCTCTCTCTCTCTCTCTCTCTCTCTCTCTCTCTCTCTCTCTCTCTCTCTCTCTCTCTCCTTTTATCTTGGTTTTGGATTTGATGAGGACCCAAGTCACTTGGGGGCTTGGTGTTTCATTGTCTCCTTAACCTTGATGAAATTTTTCCAATGCATTGATCTACTTTACCGTGAGCATGAAGTTGCCTCATATTCTCACTAAAGTGGGGGCTAAAGGTACTATCTAAAAAATTTAGTAACCATAATTGGATGCTCAGTTAGGCCCCATTTTGGTGATTTCATGCTTGTTATGCTTGATCCTGTTAGAATAACCGGGGGGGGGTGAATCAGTGGCCTCAAAAATATTCCAATAAATCAACCCAAAAAACTTAGTACCACAACATTAAGCCTCTAGTTATCTTCAATCCTACAAGCTGTATGCCTTCAAACAAACTTATCAAATAACTACTGCTCGGAGTTCACTGTTTAAACCTTATTCTTATGTTTACTGGATAACAGTCTTTCATTTACTAAAACACAGTAAATTACTAATTTCTCATAACCTAATATGATGTAGGTGAATACTTCTCACTTTGTAAATTCTTTATCTGTCATTTTGGTCCACTTTCATGACTATAGAACTAATCTCCACAACTCAAATTTGAACCTACTTATATATTTCAACTTACATATAGATTTGAATTGTAAATGTGGATTTCAACTTTATTAAAGTTAAAAATTGGAACCTCTTCCCCTTTATGTCTACTCCTATTTGTGCAAAAGATTGGAGTCAATAAACACCATTTAAGAGCTTGGTAGGTTAGGAGTGTTCTCATTTGGTCAAACTCTTGTCACTAATTTAACAATTTGGTGAAAATAATAAAAAAGAACAAGAAAACATACATTGATGTCTAAGATGCCAATGTAGGTTGATGTTGCAACATTGGCACTATATGATGCTACTTAAGTAATTATATGGATGAGTGAGAGTTTGCAATTGTTTCTTCATAATTTGAAATGTATTATGGATTGTCCTAAATACAACGCCTTATCACACAAGTTAATAAACACTCACCAAATTGAATTGGAAAAGTTTTGTGCTCGTGAATTTGACCCAAGATAACAAATGAATGAACTAGGAATCAATATTGCTCATAGAAGATGTTTGTAGATGGAAATAAGGGGCTCAAGTCATGTACCGACTTTTATGTTAAAAATATGTCACTTAGACTCCAATCATTACAAAAAGGACAATCGAACTAAAACAAAAAAAAATACAAAATATACAATATTTAAAATTTAATATTTGATAAATAATTTTTTTTTTATAGGATATATTACTTGTTTAAGTCTCTCAGTTCAATTTTACTCAATTTATTAGTTAATCACATTAAATAATAAGACATTTACAAAATTTTATTTTATTTATTTTCATAGTCAATGGTTGATTAAATACTAAAAAAATTCTATTTATGTATCCCTTATCTCTTTTTCAATTTTTGTTTCTCTACAACTCTTTTCTGTACACCAAATTAGATCTCCGTCCCCACAATTATAAAGAGATCATATAAGAAACAAATGCAAAATCAATAAATAAATTGTAAGCGTGCGCTGGCCTTTTTGAGCTCAAGGATCATGTTGGGGAGGCAGATAAGATTGAATTTGTAAAGAAAGAGGGAGAATGATAATGGCTACAGTGTCTCTGAATATCACTCCCAATCTCGTAGCATCATTTACCAGTCGTAATAGACAATGGAACCATAATTATAGTGTTAACACTGCAAAAATTAGCACCGATGGCGCTACTGTACTTGCCTGGAAGCAAAGGTGTGAAGCCAATTTGCTGTGTATTTATTTGTGTGGTATTACAGGCTACGAATATTGAATTGCAATGCATTAAAATTCAAGCAGGCTAAAACTTATCTGTGGCACATTCCAAAGACGGAGGGCGCGTTTTGAATGTAGAGCATCCGTCGAAGAGAATGATAATGATCAGGTACTTGAGCTGATTCTCCATATTTTTAGATTACATTGGCAGCTGACATTATTATGATATATTTGGGGTACGCCCAAAACCTGCATTTATATCTTTATACGAGAATTTCGCTACATAAGCCATTTTCTTCGACCCAAAAATCGATTCATCCGCTTAATTCTTTTCAGTTTTCTTTAAAGATGAGAGACATTGCTTCTTAATTATCAATTCAAACTGTGTATAAACAAAGTCTATCGGCTACCCTAAGCCATGCATAAAAATCACAAGAAGTTTCCATTTGATAACAAAGATGAACCCGCATTGCCAAAGAAACAATAAGTATTCCTTCCACCCAAGAGCCAAATATTAAACATAGGATTCAGGGACTTAACAGCAAAAATAGAGACTATAGCACCAACACTGGGCAGAGTAGCAGCAGCTACAGGACATTTTTTTTTGTCGAATAAACGACAAATATATTAAGAAACCAAGAACACAATTACATAGCATGCAAATCTGGTGAATGGTATAACATTGTAACCGGATTTAGATTTTCACAAATTTTAAAAATGTCTGAACACAAACCTAAACCCGACCTAAAAGATTAAACCATATCCTTCAAGGGACATTATATCAGCTTTATTCTTTAAATAATGTGTAAATAGTAATCCATCCTTCAATCATATCTATAGATAATAATCCTTGTGACGTACCTAGGAAGCAATGAATAATCATCCTTCAAAAACATTACGGCATCACAAATGCCTTTCAGTCAATGAAGGTCACAAACTAAACCAAATTCACCATCCAAGTGGGTATTTAGACAGCATCTATTGAAATTTAATTTAGCTCTACAAGTGATCGACTTCATGTCATAAATGCAGAACTGAAAAATTAAAGTCACGAAACCTCCTTTTGAGAGCATAAATATCAATCTTCCTAAAGTCTGAATAAAGTTCATTAGAATCCTTATCTCACTGGTTCCCAACCTCAGCATTGTGATTTTGTTGGTTGAGCAGAGTGTAATTTGGTCCTGCTGAGCATTTGTTCATCGTTCAAGCCTCTATAGCTCTCCCTTCAGGTCATAAAACTCAGTTGCTGGTATGGTAAATGCAGGTTTATTGCCACAAGCTCAATGATGAAAAGGCAAAGCAGGGCCTTAGAAGGTGGTCCATTCTTATCCTACAACAGTTTGATAGAGAAAAAAATCTGTTTCTTCACCCATCTGTATTATTATCCTGGGATCACTGATAATCCAGAGTTATGTCGCTTGATTGACCACTCTTGGTGGGAGTATAAACTGCCTGACAGGGTCTAGTTTGCATGGGGTTGGGATATGGAGTCAACAAGAGGTGCTTTAGTAGCTACAGCATTCTAAAAGGGACAGGCACAGGCCAATTTATCAGTAGATTTATGAAAGTTCCTTCCCCGAAAAGAGCTAGCTTTGAATGTATCATTTTTGAATGCTGATGACTGGTTGAGCATCAAAATGCCACTTAATGCCCTCACAGGCAAGTGAAATGGGGAGATATTTTTTAATCCCTAGAAAGCATAGCAACAGCCTTAATATTACAAAAAACATTAACACAGATGAAATAGGTTTTCAAATAACCCATGTTCCACCAAGTGTCCGGGAACGGGATGGCAGGAAATGAGGGGATGCATTTCTGTGATTATAGGAAATGGGAGACCTTTTTTTAATGGACGGAAGGGGATGGCAATCAAAAGTAATAAAAGTATAATATATAGAACATTAATAGTATATTTATTTATTTAAAGTTAATATTTTTATACTTCCCATTTTTTTGATCCATAAACTACCAAAGTGGAATAAATTCATATTAATATTTAGTAAAGATTTACAGAATTTATAGAGTACAGCCTTCCAGGGTTCTCATGACTACAAAACACACTTCCATATCCCCGGCCTTACAAAAGCAGAAAACCACTGGTTTCGTTCAGACCCAGAGAACCAGACCAGATATCATCGAGATAGAGATCAAAAGTAGCCTTGTAGCACAAAAAAGAAAAGGCAATTACTCCTCGATGCAAAAAACCAGAGCCATTCATCAGATGGAACCCAAAAAAGACTTACGAACCTTGACCTGTCATCACTAAGCAGCTTCCCAGCAATATTCATCCGAAGCGTCCACTTGCGCGAATCTTCTTATCCACGAATTGTCCGCCTCACTGTCAAGGCCTAGGGCAAGAGCTGCTGCATCCATATTGAGTGGGAAAGGTTGTCTCTGCACCTCTGCCCCAAGTTGAAATAGCTCTGGGATATCCCGCAACCATGGTATCTCCACACTCTCTTCAGCCAGCACAACAATGTTGATGTCATCCACCAAAAATTCTTCATAAAAGACCCCCCTGAGCAGCAGTAGTGTGTCCACCTTCAACTCCCTCAAGTTGAGCAATGATGCCAGAAATTTGGAGGAGATGTCCATGTTTACTCTATAGCGGTCGATCGACTTAATGAAATCTTTTCCCAAAACCATACATATGGCCTCCACTGATAGCACACCAGGATCTCTGCACACCAACTTCAACGTCTGATCTGTGATAAGGCCGAGAAATGCCATTTGCCTTCTCTCACACCTGGGCCTTATCAAAGTATCCATATTCAATTGAGTGCCAAATGCAAGAAAGCCAAACTAAATATAGCCGAGGCCATCTACTACTCGCACGAGTTGGCCATGTTGGGAAATTAATCGACATTGAAGAGTTGTCTTGCCCATAGATTAAAATATGGCAGATATATCGGCGATAAATAAACTTATCGCGATAAGTTGGAGGCCGCGATAAAACACGTAAATTTATCGCGGAGTACATATTGCAAATAAGTTTCAAACTTATCGCCGAAAAAACATGAACTTATCGCCAAAATATCAGCGATATTTTGCCAAAATATCTGCCACAGTCTGCTAATAGGGACTGACGGACCAAAAAGCAGTTATTTCACATTTTCTTGTTTGCAAATTGGTGTTTGGGAGAGGAAAAAAGGGTTTGAAGGGGAAAAAAAGTGATTTGCAGCGTTTTAGAGCAATTTGCATAAAAATGCATTTCAAATTAAATTTAAGCAATTTTTTAAGTTTCCGATATTTTTGCCGATAAGTTGCCGATTTATCTCTGATATTCTCCCAATATTTTTTTTGTCCTTGGCAATAAGTTGTCGATAACGATATTTTGAACTATGGTCTTGCCAAAGCCCTATCCAAATGCCACACCAATTGCTGCCAATATATGACAAGAGCACGATAGGACATTCACCCTGGGACAAGAAATTCGGCTCCTTAGTGACAATAACGCTAGGCTGGTTTGTAAACATGAATTTGTCTAATCATAACAAAACTTATGATCTAAATCCTTCCTAATCAAGATGTTATTAATACCATCAACGACAATGATCGCCAAAATGTTTCCTCACTATTTGCCTTCCCTGAAAATGTGATGAATATTATAGCTCTCAAAGGATTTGAGCAATTCACTTGCCTTTCCCAACAAGGCCTTTAATTTCCAATTCTGAATATCCCCCGTGCTGATCGCATTCACAGCAACAGCTGAGTCTCCCTCAATGTCAATGTTTCTTACTACCAAATTCTTGCAAATTTGAAGGCCATGAATAAGGGCCCAAAATTCAACTTCATTGTTCATGCTGGGAGGAAGAGGACTTGAGAAGGAGTATATCATAGTGCCATCCCAGTGTCTTATGATACCACTAGCACCGAAGACCCCAGGATTGCCACGTGAAGCACCATCAAAATTCAATTTATACCATCCCAATGAAGGTGGAGACCAAACAACTTGAGTCATGGCATTTTGCTTGACAACATTCTTTGGTCTGAACCATGGGGGATCTTCAATCCATTCCAATTACGCCTCATCAAAGCATCCTAGTTTGTGAATGATGCATTTTTGGGAAGCAATTGAGCCGACTTGCTATTTGTCAATTCCACTATCACCACCTCAACTTTGTTTAAAAAGGAAGCCAAATTCATTTTCTTGTCCTAAAAATTCTCCTATTTCTCTCCTTCCATAACTCCCATACTAGGATGGAAGGGCAAGATATCCAGAAGCATCCGAAAGCTGCATTCTTCTTCAAAATTGGCCATGACTGAAAACTATGCATGATGTCGACTGATGATGCACCCGACCAACCAAACTTGGCACATAGCCAGTGCCAACAGTTTTTGGAGAAGGAACACCCAAGAAGAAGGCGGTCAACTGACTCCTCATTACAGTTGCAAAGAATACACCTAGAATGCCCTTGAAAGTCCAATTTCCAGAACCTCTTTGCAGTGAGAATTTTCTTTTGTAGGGCAGCCCAAGTGAAAGTTGAAAAGAAATACAAGAGAAAGAAATAAAAAAGAAATCCAAGTAAGTTTATTGATTGAAGTAATGTTACCATGCAAGATGAAAAACTTGAGAGAGCAATCACCCAAATGAGAGTGGAGACACAAGAGCTTTTGAAAGGGGAGAAACAAAGAAAAACCCCTTGTGTATTATGAACGAAGGCAAAGCTTAAAAGAGAGAGAAAGAAAGCAAGAAGCTCATTTCAATAACACCATTGAGAAGAAATGAGAGGATAAGCATCTCTTAAATAGAGAAGAGGAGAGGAGTTACAAAGTAAATCACAAATCTATGAATGCCACCATTCATAATGTGTGTGCAATGTGTCAACATCCTCTTAAGGAGGATAAACTAATATTCCTTAATAAAGGAAAATAAAAAAAATGACATGTCTTCACACATGTACTAGAGGACAAATTACATGTAGGGATTCCAAAGGAATATCTCAAATTAAATACAACCAAGGAAAAATTAATATTTTAATACCCCCCCCCTTAATCTTTACTTGGGGAGTTTACATCAATGGGTTGCAAACCTAGATTTTTACAATGAAATTGAAACTTGTCTTTGGAAAGAGGCTTCATCAAAATATCAGCAACTTGATCTTCCCCTTTGCAATATAGAAGTGACGCTTGTCTTCAATTTGTTTTCTAATAAAGTTGTGTTGGAGAGCAATATGTTTTGTCCTTGCATGAAAGATAGGATTTTTAGCCAAGGCAATGACACTTTGGTTGCCACAATACAATGCTGTAGGATCTTGTTGAGGCAACCCCAAATCTTCAAGCAATCTTCTAAGCCATAAAGCTTCTTTAGAGGCTTTAGTACATCCTTTATATTCAGCTTCTGTAGAACAAAGAGATGTAGAATGCTGCTTTTTACTATTCCAAGAAATAGCACATGAACCAACAAAGAAACAATATCCACAAGTAGATTTCCCATCATTGGGATCTCCACCTAGATCTAAATCAGTAAATCCTTTTAAAGAAAAATCAGAATTTACATCATAAAATAAACCAACATTAATAGTGCCTTTAATATATCGTAAAATTCTTTTAGCAATTTTAAAGTGAGTTTGTTGAGGTTTAGACATAAATCTTGAAACCAAACCAACACTACAAGCAATATCTGATCTCGTAAGAGTTAAATAATTCAAACTTCCTACTAGTTGTCTATATAAAGTAGCATCCACAAATGGAGTTTGCACATCAATCATCAACTTAGTGCCTAATTCACATGGAATTGAAACATGAGTAGCATCATTCATTTTAAACTTGTCTAGAAGATCTTGATCATATTTACTTTGAGAGAGAAAAATATCCTTTGGGGTTTGCCAAATTTGCATTCCTAGGAAATAATGTAAAAGTCCTAAATTTGTCATTTAAAACTTTTGATTAAGTTGAAACTTAATATCAGAAATTAAAACTATTGGAACTTGAAGTAAGAATCAAATCATCCACATATTAAATAATAATGATAATATCATCTTCAGTATGTTTAATATATAGATTAGGATCATTTTTGCTTCTAACAAAATCTTGAGAAAGAAAGAATGCATTAATCTTAGAATACCATTCTCTAGGAGATTGTTTGAATCTATAAATGGATTTTTTCAACTTACAAACTAAATGTTCACTACCTTCTTTAACAAAACCATGAGGTTGAGACATAAATTTCCTCATGCAAGTCACCATTTAAAAAGGCACTTTTAACATCCATTTGGTGAATAGGCCAATTCATTTTAGAAGCGAAAGCAAGAACAAGTTTAATAGTAGACATTTTAGCAACATGAGCAAAAATCTCATTATAATCTAAGCCATCAATTTGAGAGAAACATCTAGCAACTAATCTAGCTTTAAACTTACTAATTTCATTATTGGCATTCAATTTAGTTTTATATAACAATTTGCATGAAACCAAATTTTTACCATGAGGCAAAGGAACTAAATCCCAAGTTTGATTAGAAATTAAAGTATCATACTCCTCTTGCATAGCTTTTGCCAATGAGGTTGAATTTTAGCTTGTTCAAAAGATTTGGGTTCATTAGACATCAAAGCATAATTGCAATAATTAACTCTCCTAGGTTTAAGTTCACCCATTCTAGCTAAATAATCATCACTTTCTTGAAGCAAATTCTTAAGCCATTTAGGCTTTCTCTTAGAAGTAACTGACTCATCACTAGAAGAAGAATCATGAGTAGAGTTATTATTATCATCATCACTATCACTAGAAGGAATAGAAGGAGATGCATTAGGAGTAGGGTTTAGAGAAGGAGGTTGGTCCTCCACAACCACAACTTTACTTCCACTAAATTCAGCATCCTACACATTAGAACAATCATGAATCCCATTCTCTGCAATACAAACATCTCTTGCAACTTTCACCTTGTTAGTAATAGGATTGTGAACTCTATATCCTTTAGAATGTTCATCATAACTGTAAGAACCCTCTCTAGCTCTAACTCTAACAAGCACTGAATTGTTTCAATTCTGGTTGTTTGTTTTGATGAATGAATGCGGTATATTTGTAATGTTTGATATGACAATATAATGCAGCAAATAAAAGATATTGCAATAATAATTTTCCAACTCAAATATGAAATTGCATTGAAAATACACAGCTGAAAATTCCAAATTTTTATACCAGCTCGATTACTTAGAATTTTGACAATATATTGACAACCCAGTTCATTAAATAACCCCTATTATCTAAAACAACAATACCCAGAAAATCTAGGAGTTACAATTAATGAATTCACAGGTAATACATGCCTGAAAACCCTTTAAAAGGATGAAAAATAATAGAAGATGAATTTTTCAATAAACAAATGCTTGTAATCTGATTTATAATTGTACCCATAATATCTTTACAATCTGCAGTTGATAAACCTTCAAACGCATGCTCAAACCCTCGTCCAAAATCTTCAAAACTTTACCAATTAAGCTCAAACATGACTTCTGTATAAGCCATTGCTGGATTGCACAATTAGTTGGATATTTCACCAATTCAAAGTGCTGAAGCCTGTGTAGAATTTACAATTCCACCATGCTGAAATTCTTCAAACCCTTGTTTCTTCACTTCACCCAAATCAACAAAAA
>MU228363.1:3584531-3618479 GCA_018584345.1 Thuja plicata | reverse complement strand
CACACACTTTTCACTAAAGAGCCTTCATCAATACACTTTTCAATTAGAAGTCTTCATTTAATAACTTTGAATTAATAATAAATAACTCCAAAGTTAAAAGCTTCATGAAGACACTTTTCACTTAAAAAGCTTCTTCAACACACCTTTCACTTAAAAGCATTGCTTTTAAGACTTATGATTATATTCCGTGTGAATTAATGATTAAATAATAATTTGGCCACTAAAATAATAATAACTACCAAAATACTTATCCTTTAAATATGTCGTCTGAAACAGGAGTCACCTAATATTTCCCCACGTGACCGAATGCACTTTCCAAAAATAGAAAGGGTTCTTCTCGATCAACCTCAGACTTACCATAGATAGTAAGTATATGAAAGTGAGCCCAAACAAAGTCCAATCTTAGCCAAACGAAGATCAAATTGGAACTTGCTAAATTGGGGACATTACAGTCCTCCCTCCCCAAGATTGCTTGTCCTCAAGCAATCACCGAAACAAGGCACATATCGATCCACCCGGATCCCAAGGATAAGTATGTATAATATCCCAGGCATCACTTGCAAACCCCTGTGATGACAACTCCATCCACGGAGCTGTCCTGATCACACTATCACCATGCCAACCATAGTGACCCACACAATCCGCAGTGCTAATCCCACCTCCCCTTGGATCCCAGTAGAGATGAAACTCACAACCATCCAAAACAAGAACGAATGGATATCCAAAACCATCTAACAAACTAGAACTCCCTGCACACCTTGCCAATCTGCTCTGTGTACTCTCGTAATCCAGATATCCATCCACTGTAAAACCATCCTGGATGTACTGACCTTGCAAGTCACCTCCTGCTAACTTGCAGTAACCAACCCCATCAACTGCAGATGGAGAAAACCCATCCCCAAAAAGATGATATAACCTTGGAGCCAACCCACACCGACGTGCAAACAAGTCCTCAACCGGTGGGTCAAAAGTGAAGTGATGAGCGCTCTTGATTGCGTAATCATGGTGAAATGCTCCAATCCATGTTAGATGCTCATCAAAACCCAACTGAGAATCAAGAGAGGGCTCTAGTCTCTGACTCCCAACAACTGGTTGGGCAGGGTCCCGAGTAACCCGCTCAGCAAACCCAACCACAAAATCCCGATGAGGAAGCATGGTAGTCAAGGTATCTACAATCTTCCCCACTAACAACTGAATACTGCGAGAACCTCGGATGAGTGTACCCTCAGAAGTCCTGAAGGGTCCCTCCTGCAAAACCGAACTCTCAAGCAAGTACTCCATAAACGACTCCGTGCAGTAGAAATTATAAGAAGCAACATCAACCTGCTCCCCTGCAATTCACAACTGATCCCTTGAAAACTGTGGCACTACCAACTACCTATCATGATCAACTATATGAGACGAAGGAATAGATTTGCTTCCGACAGAAGGAAACAAATCATCATGAGAACTAGCCTCCAAACCAGATGATACCCTGTCCATGTCTTGTGAATCAAAGGGAGTGGTGTCAGCATTGCACACAACTCTCGTACAAATCCACACTGGCTACCACATGACTCCCAAAAACCTGCTTTGTATCATCTGCCATCGTGCTAACAATTGGAGAACCGAATACCACAAAACTCTCTCTATCCAATGAGTTCTCTGGGTAAAAAAACACTATTTAGTCCATTTTCAAAATTTTGATTTTCGGACTTTTTAACATCTACAACTAAAACTTTCGACGTAATTTGGTGCACAATAATTTCTATATGTTTATCATAAATTTGTACCCCTTGGGATCGATAAATCTTTTGAATTTCATTGACCAAAGTCCTCCACTGGTGCACTAACCTCCTCTGCATCTATTGCATCTCTCTCAAGGATGGATGTAATTGTCCCCAATACATCCATTACTGCCAACTGTGGAAGCTGACTCACCACCAACCACTACAATCTGCAACTGAACTGGATCTATGGCTGGTAAAGATTGAATCCGCTCCAACTCCACAATCACATCTCCCAACTGCAACTGCGACTCCTGAAGAGCCAACTGAATGCTCTCTAAATCCTTAGAAGTCGCTGTGAGCTCCTGAGTAAGCTTGCTCACCTCCTCCTCTCTGTCCATCAGAGCCTCAAATGCCGTACTCCCCCACTCATCTAGGTGATCTCGATCGGCTACCAACTGTAAATAATCCTGTCTCAAAATCCTGACAACCTCCCGCAAGGAATGAATCTCTGTCAGGGAAAGGTAGCTACCACCGTGCTCATCTGTCATAGGAGCAGCCCAACCATAAACAACCAACAACTGACGAGAGACATCGAAATGTTCGAGAGTAGAAGAAATGTCTCTCTCACCGACTCTCAACTGGCTAGTCACATGATGACTCTGCACAACGGGTCTCCTATGTACAATCTCAACTACATTGTCCACACTATGGAAGGAAGTTGTATCCAACAAACTCCCTTCAAGATCACTGTATCTCTGTGTACTCTCATCCGAGCACACATCTACAAACTGAGTACTGACATTGGACTCATCCTCATCTACTAACAACTCAGAGTCCTCCCCCAGGGTCTGATAAATCAAGCATGACTCGTTGTAGGTAGAGTCATCCTCATGAGTCACCGAGCAGGTAACCTTATAATCCCTCTCCTCATGTGCGCTATCAACCTCGCACATGTCTACCAACGAGGTATCACTACTGGGCACCTCTGCAAACACCTCAACTGTAGGAGTGGAAGCCCTGGCTGAAACAAACTCCTGCCACTCATATGCTTCCCAATCCTCATCCGTGAGTCCATGTAGAAAAGGATCCTAGAACTCACCACCACTAGATGACAACGCTAAGTCCACACCCAATGTCTGATATAAAAAACCAGACACACTGCAACACCCATCATCCTCACACTCAACATCCGAAAGTCCATACCCAATGTCTGATATAAAAAACCAGACACACTGCAACACCCATCATCCTCACACTCAACATCCGAGGTATCCACAATGCTAGTATCAACATCGTCTATTTGAGACCCTTCTGCTATCTCTGGCTTCATACATGACTCCATGTCATCACGTGAATCATCTACACTGTGGCATGAACCTATGTCACCTGACTCATCTGTAACACTCCAATCCTGAGTGTCATCATTGGGTAGCTCCATGCTCACATCCTCAGTACAGGAAAAGAGTGCAGCCTCCTGTACCGACTCCACACTGCGACAATTGTCATAACCATCAGAGCTGTCTGAGCTCAGATACTCCTCACAGTCTTAAAAAATAATACCATCATCCAAGGTGTCAGAATCCATAGTGATATCTACAACATCCTCTACTCTCCCACTATCCACGACATCAACGACAGGATCACATAAAGAACTGTTGTCCGGAAACTCAGATCCTGTATCGCTGGTACCACTACCAACTGATGTAAAACTGCCATCAATGGCAGCAGACATGTCACCATCCTGATCCGTGTCACCAACTCTGGTAGGCTCAAGATGTTGAAACTCAGTACCACTATCTGCCAACAAGATAGGCGCATCCACATGTCCCTGCAAAAACCCTCCACAATCATGAATCCCATTCTCTGCAATACAAACATCTCTTGCAACTTTCACCTTGTTAGTAATAGGACTGTGAACTCTATATGCTTTAGAATGTTCATCATAACCAACAAATATATAAGGAGAAGATTTATAATCTAATTTGTGCCTCTTTTGTTTAGGTTTATGAGCATAAGCAATTGAACCAAAAATCCTTATATGTTTAAGATTGGGGTTCCTATCGAACCAAGCCTCTTCTGGAGTCATATCCTTTAGAGCTTTAGTACGAGTCCTATTGATGAGATATGTAGCACAAGCCATAGCTTCAGCCCAAAATTTATAATCCATATTCTTAGCATGCAATAAACATCTTGCCATTTCAATAATGGTTCTATGCTTCCTTTCCGCTACACCATTTTGTTGAGGTGTATAGGGAATAGTAAGATCATGTTTAATACCAAAAGATTTTAAATAACAATTAAATGCATTATTAACATATTCCTTCCCATTTTCAGTTCTAAGAATTTTAATTTTAAAACTAGACTGCCTTTCAACAAACATATGAAACTCAACAAAAACATCAAGAACTTGATCCTTACTATGAAGAAAATAAATCCAAGTTCTTCTTGAAAAATCATCAATAAATGTAAGTGCATACCTTGATCCTTGGATGGAGTTATTTTCAGTGGGTCCCAAAAGGTCACTATGAATGAGGTGCAATTTATGATTTGCCCTCCATGATTGACCATGAGGAAAGGGTTCCCTATGCATCTTACCACTCATGCAACTAGTGTATACAATTTTGGAAGGAACAATATTAGGCAATCCATCAACCATATTTGCTTTTTGCATCAAAGAAATATAATCAGAATTCGAATGGCCAAGTCTTTCATGCCATACATTAAAATCAATATTAGTAAGCAAAGAGTACCTTGAATGTGATGTCCCCGATTTAGCAGGTGTTTGGGGACATGATTGTTAGCCCATCATTGCGACTCTCGTAGGCTAATGTTTGGATTTGGGGGTCTCTGAGTGAGTACTTACTATTTTTAGTAAGTCTCTTTTTGTCATTTGTTATTTTTGGCAGGGTGTCTGAGCAGATGTTGACAGTGCAGTTAATCAGAGTGGGCTTGGAGTAAGTGACATTAATTAATTAAGTTATCTTAATTGATTATTGTCTTGAGCTTATAATATGTCAAATCATTAATTATTTAATGATATTATAATGTCTTAAGTTTGGGATTTTAAGTGGAAGAAGAAGGGAGTTTATATTTGAAAGAAATATATTTTATTCCAAACTTAATGAAGTCGAATGGTTTAAGTTATGAAAAGCTTCCTCTTGAAGCTGAGTTTTTGAGCCTTATTGGAGAAGATTCAAACCTTATACATATAGCTTTCGAAAGTTTTCTTCAACATCTTTTGAACACTTATGATATTCTCCTACGAAGACAAGGGTTTCTGAGTTTTGCTGATTGAATTTATAATTCAATTTAGCTTTTTGCCACTTTGAATTGGAACGATATTTCTAGTGAATTGTGAGTAGCTACGACTGTAATGCTGATTATTTGGAAGAGATTTAGTGAACGCCATACCTAGTAGTTCGAGGTTTGAGATTGGACGCCATCGCTTGGGAATTTAATTCTTGTTTCTTCCTGGATGGGCATATAGAATGAGCTGCGTCCATTCTTCATTAGCCACCAATAATTCTGCACCAGCTGCAGCCAGCTATGGAAATGCGAATAAGGTAGATGGTGTTGTTATCTATGTTTCATTGTGCTGCAAGGATATTGTTATGAAAGATAATTATATGGTTTCAATTGTCGGAGGTTATACATGCATATGGAATTAAGTGTGGTTTATGTTTGGCAACGAAAGTAATTTCATTCGTTTAAGCTATTTGCGATTTCTTTCTTGTTTTAGAAAACACACAAAAAAAAATAAATTTGCAAAATTCCCAAAACAATACAAATCTAGAATATAAAAGTGGGTTTCAGTTGCATTTTAGAGATAGAGCCAAGCGGGCTCTTTACTGTGGTACATAGGCTTTTTCTTGCCAGCCTGTAGGGGAATTAGGCTTAATTAATGGAAGGTGACAGATATAGACCAGGTTTTCATTACGCATGCAGAGGTAGGAATTCTCTGTCACCTGGTGATCAGGAACAGGGGAATATGGGAGACAAAATTCCAGGTAATATAGGTATGATGAGGACAGAGAATCTATGACAGTGGCCAGGAAAATTGCACGAAGTCAGCAAGAGTTGGCGGCTGGCCAATAACATATGGCGACTATCTTGCAGAATCTATCAGATACTTTGCAACATATTTCCTTGCCTCGAGATCAGGGTAGGGATAGAGATATTAGGAGTATCTCAGCTGGTTCTCACAGGTCCAGAGTTGATTTGACAAGTACACAGGATAGACCTCTACGTCCCACCTTCTTGAGACCTAAGATCGATGCTGTTAGTTATGATGATGAGGCTTCATTTACTGATGACATATTGGCTTTACATACAGGGTGGGATGCTTTACCTCACGAAGTAAAGTAATATCTTAATTTTGACTGGCTCATGATTCAGAAGAGAGAATGTTCTAAAGGTAGAACAGACGGGAGACAAAGACATGTGAATCATGAATTGAGACAAGCAATTGACAAATTAACTTTGACACATTTTGATGGGAGTGGCAAGATGACAGCCAGAGCTTGGATTCACAAGCTGACCACCTACCTGTCTTTGCGTCCTATGTCTGAAGAGGACGCCATTAGATTTGCTGTTTTGCATTTAGATGGTATAGCCCATGACAGGTGGTACCATGGGTTGGTCTCCTTGCACCATGATCAGATTGTGAGTTTGTGGATGGTTTAGTAGAAAGATTTGATAGGAAGGACCCGTAGTCCTATTTCAGGGAGCTAGCACAGCTCAAACAGATAGGTAGCTTGGAGGCTTTTATTAGTGAGTTTTAGAGAGTATCAGTTATGGTTTATGATATTTCAGAGAGGAGGTGTGTTATGATGTTTATTGAGGGGTTAGTTGAACCTCTTAAGGGTTGGGTTAAGTTATTTGACCCTACATCTTTGCAGTTGGCCATGAAAAAAGCTAGGGACTTGGAGTTTTCAGCTCTATGAAATAAATTTCCCCCAAGACCATCTAATTCTCCCTATGATAATAAGGCTGCTCCAAAAGGAAGTGAAGGACCAAATTTTAAGAAACTAGTGACAGGGCCCTTAGATCCAGAAACACTTAGTGATTTGAGGAGAAGAAGATTGTGTTTTTATTGCAGAGGTCCCTATGATGAAAAACATGAATGTACATTGAAGCCTAAGGGTAGAAATAAGCTTATGGAGTGGTATTATGAGGATGAGCATAATTCTGATTTTGAGGGGCAGCAAGCTGATCATGAAGAAGAAATTCACGAAGAAGCAGTTAACAGTGAGAAGGTGGATGAGGATTCCCACCTCAAGGTTGTATACCTCTCTAGTATGCAGAAAGAGGGATCTTTCAGGATGAGGGGCCTCTTAGAAGGGTAGCGTGTCATTGCATTGTTGGATACAGGTGCCACCCATAACTTCATAGATTCACGTTTGGTCTCTAGGAGAAGCATACAGACAGAGGAGTTTGAGGGCATTATAGTTAAGGTGGCTGATGGCTACACTTTGAAGTGTGACAGAATAATTCCGGATCTTCCATGAAATTAAACAATTATGAGTTCAAAGCTGATTTTTATGTAGTTGACATGGGAGGTACTGATTTAGTTTTGGATATGAGCTGGTTGCACTCTATTGAGGCTTTTTATCTCAGCCTTAAGGATATGGAGATGAAGTTTGAAGTAAATGGTAAGAAACACATACTCAAGGCAATCAGGGAGGAGAATCTGAAGACTATGTCACTCAGACGTATACAACGTCTCATTAGCCATGATGCAGTTGAGTGGGTAGCAGAGTGCAGGATACTACCCACACTTGATGAGTTAGGGAAATCAGCTTATCACCCTGACATACATGAGCTTAGGACTAAACACTCTAAAGTGTTTAGTGATTTACCACATGGTAGGCCACCTAACAGGGGTATTGACCACATTATTGAGCTAGAGGAGGGCACCAAGCCCATTATGATTACTCCTTACTGACACCTCAAGCGCCTGAAAGATGAGATAGAGAAAACAATTCAGGAGCTGATTTCTATGGGGCATATTAGGCCAAGTAAGTCTCCCTTTGCTTCATAAGTTGTTTTGGTGAAGAAAAATGATGGTACCCTCAGGATGTGCATTAACTACTGTTAAGGAATGTAGATCAGTTATAGAGAATAATACTAGTCCAATTTTATTAGCTTGTATCTAAGTCTAGATACTAAATATATTAATGCAGAGAATTTACAAGTAAATTATTGCAGAAGAGATCGAATGCTTGCTGTGGTATATAATTACCGTTGTGATTGATTATAACCCATTACAAGTATCGACATTAAATATCTTCATATCTTGGTGAAGAGTCATGTCTATGTAGAGGCATGACTATACGTGGCTTATGCCATGTAGAGTCATGACTACGTAAACATAACTAATAACATAATCACCGTGCTTTACCGATAACACTGTTGTGTATCACGTTAAGTCATTCACAAACAATGTGGGGAGTATCATATATGACAGTCGCTGTGTTTTACAATAAATATCGTGCATCGTGTTCAGCCATTCATAGACAATGTGAATAGTATCGTATATGATACACTCGGCTTTTCTTATGACAGTCGACGTTCTGTTATTTTGGATAGTCGACAATGTATTAGGTTCGATCATCTTATGTATATGCGATCTCATTTGAAATGATATATATATATATATGTGTGTGTGTGTGTGTGTGTGTGTGTCTATTTTATTCTGGCATATATATGAGCATGTGTTAATATGCTTCAATAGGAACGAAGCTATTTCTCAACACTCCCTCTTAGCAAGAGAGGATTTGAACAACACCCCTTTTTAATTTATTACATTTCAGAGAAGTGAAAGTTATCTGATCTCCGACACTTCGGGACAACAACTAAATGAAGTCTATCAGATAACAACCTTGATCCTAGGATGACAATGAAGTCTCCAATATCACAGGTATAAGTTCAGACATACACAGTCCATCTTGACATACGAATCATCATGACCTCCGACACATTTCGGGACAACAATTCAATGTAGTCTGTCATGATAATAGGTCAAGCATCTCAATATCATGATATCTGACACAGTCCGGGACAACAACTTAATGGAGTCAACCATGATACAACACTAAGTAATCACAATCAAGATATATGACACAATCTGGGAAAGCAACTTAATGTAGTCAATCTTGATATAATTGTATTACAACACTAAGTAATAACATCACAATTTAGTATCAAGATATCCAACACATTCCGGGACAGCAACTTAATGTAGCCAATCTTGATAACAGGTCAGACTATTGTTGAGGTCGTCACCTTACAATAGTAACCTTGCTCATATATCACATGAAAGATCGTCACCTTCCATGATATAACACACAAATGTAACATTTCAGTATTTTACATTATAATAATCATGAATATAAAATACATGTGACTGAGATTCAATCTCAACAATCTCAACTATAGTTTATTCATACCAAGTTTACCTCTGAAGTATTCTATTTTCAACCTTGCAAGGGGCTTGGTGAAAATGTTAGCATTTTGTTTTTCAGTGTTGATGTAAACCAATTTGATAACATCTCTGTCTACCATATCTCATATATAATGGTAAGGAATTTCTATATGCTTGGATCGATTATGAAAAATTGGATTTACTGAAAGTTTGATACAACTTTGATTATCACAATGAATCATGGTGGGATTCAAGGGTTTTCCAAACAGTCCAACAAGTAACTTTCTCAGCCATACTTCTTCACGAGCTCCCATGGAAGCAGCCGTATATTCAGCTTTAGTAGAACTTTGAGTGACTGCAGACTGTTTCCTGCTAAACCAGGATATCATAGCCGATCCAAGGCTGAAACAACATCCTGTAGTACTTTTACGATCAATGGAACTGCTTGCCCAATCGGAATCAGAATACCCTTGGAATTGAATCAACATTCTCATACTTTAGACCAAGTCCAATAGTACCTCGCAAGTATCTCAGAATATGCTTAGCAGCCATTAAGTGTATCTTCTTAGGTTCACATATGAAATGACTTAACACATTAGTAGCATAACAAATATCAGGGCAAGTGTTTACCAAGTACATGAGAGATCCAATAATTTGTCTGTAGTATGTAGGATCTGTCGGTTCTGAATCTTCTGCTTCATTTTTGAGCTTATGAAGATTTGTTTCCATTGGAGTAGCTATTGGTTTGCACCCCATCATTCCAAATTTAGTCAAGATGTTAGTGGTATACTTTCCTTGATTTAGGAAAATATAGTTATCTTTTTGCCATACTTCCAGGCCTAGAAAATAGTGCAGAAGACCTAGATCCTTCATATCAAATTCAGCCACAAGATCTTGTTTGCATTTTGCAATAAGATTATCTTTGCCTGTTATTAATAAGTCATCATCATAGAGAACCAGTATTAACATATCACCATCTGATATTTTGAAATATATATTAGGATCTGCTACATTTTTGGAGTATCCTAGCTTGGAGAGATAGCTATCTATTCTTTCATACCAAGCTCTAGGAGCTTGCTTAAGGCCGTAGAGAGCTTTCTTCAGTTTGCACACATGGAGATTCTTATCGTGTGTAGCAAAACCTTCAGGTTGATCTATATATGCTTCTTCCTCAATTACACCATTCAGAAAAGTTGTCTTTACGTCCATTTGATGTATCTTCCGTCCTTTAGATGCTGCAATGGCAATAATGGTTCTTACAGAAATATATCTGGCAATTGGAGCAAATGTCTCTTCGTAATCAATTCCAGCCTTTTGAGAAAAGCCTCAAGCAACAAATCAGGCTTTGTGTTTTTCAATACTACCATCTGGTGCATATTTGATTTTGAATAACCATTTTGAAGAGACAACTGATTTGTCTTTTGGTCTAGGTACAATATCCCAAACATCATTCTTTAATATAGATTGGTATTCCTCAATCATTGCATCTTTCCAAGCTTTACATAAAAAAGCCTCTTCAACATTTGATGGTTCAGATTTTGTAAGCTCAGTCAGAAGTGCAACATAGCATTTTTGATTTATTGTTTTCTTATTCTCTTTGAAGATTTCATTAGGTTCCACATTATTTTCTTCAATCATCTTTCTTGCCCATAGTGGCCTTTTCTTGTTGTTAGGAACTTCAGTATTCTCAAAATTAGATGATGGAGGTTCATGATCTTCTATGATATTCTCCCTCTGATTCTCAGTTGTGTAATCTGCATCTAATTCTGTGATTGGATCATCTCAGCATCTTTATAAGTAATGTTTTCTTCAAATTTTATATCTTTACTGATTTCAATAGATCTTTGTCCTGGAATATAGACTCTGTATCCTTTAGTGGTACTATAGCCAACGAATATGCCTTTCTTCCTGTAGGGTTCTAGTTTGGTCCTTTTTTCTTTAGGAACATGAATGTATACGGGACAACCAAAGATTCTAAGATGGCTTAAGTCTGGTTTATTCCTTGTAAATGCTTCTTCTGGTGTTATATTCTCTAAGATAGAATGAGGACATCTATTTTGAATGTACACAGTTGTATTTGAGGCTTCAGCCCAGAATGATATATGTATGTTTTGATCATGCATCATAGCTTTAGCGGCTTCAATGATAGTTCTGTTTTTTCTTTCTGCTACTCCATTTTGTTGAGGATTATAAGGTACTAAACACTCCCTCTTAATCCCAACAGAAATGCAGAATTCTTTGAAGTTTTCAGAGATATATCCACCCACATTATCTGATCTTAGAGTCTTTATTTTCTTCCCGGTTTGATTTTCCACTAATGCTTTAAATTCTTTGAACTTCAATAACACTTCATTTGATTCTTTTAGTTTTAGGAAATATATCCAGGTTTTCCTAGAGTAATCATCAACAAATATTACGTAATACGAAAATCCCCCTAGTGAGGGTATTGACATTGGACCACAAATTAGTGTGGACAAGTTCTAGTACAACTTTTGATTTGTGCTCACTTGAAGGAAAAGACCCTTTTGAGTTCTTTCCTAGAGCACAACCTTTGCAAATTCTAGTATGTTCAGTTTTTAGATGAGGTAACCCTGTAGTGATCTTTCCTATAGTAGGTAAAGCACTATACCGAAGGTGACCTAACCTTTTATGCCATATTTCATTACAATTTGAAACTTCATAACTTAGTGCATGTTTTTGATCATTACATAGTTAATATAAACTACCATCTCTTGATCCTATAGAAATAGCAATCTTGATGTTGGAATTTTTAGGCCAAAGTAGAACTTTATCTTCATGAAAGGTGACGCGATATCCTTGATCAGCTAGACCTGAAATAGAGACCAAATTTCTTTTAATTCCTGGTACAAATAGAACATCTTTCAATTGTAATGTTACTCCGGTTCTTAATTTAATTGAACAGGTCCCGATTCCTTTCACAGGATAGGTGGAATTGTCACCAATTGTGACCTCTTCAGTGGAGTGTCCTTCAAAAGTTTCGAATTGATCTCTAAATCCGGTTATATGTCTTGATGTTCCGCTATCTGTTATGCCTTGCATACCCGTCCCTACATTTTGTAGGCAAAATGTTGGGTCCCCCTTTTCGCTTGTGGCTTTTGCCTTTGCTTCTTTTTGTTTCTTCTGTTTCCCCTCCGGGCTTTGTTTCCACGACGGTCGTTTTGTTTCGTTTTTGTTTCTTTTTGTCTCCGGGACCCGCTCTCGGAGTTTGTTTTGGTCTTTTGGGTTGACCGGATTTCGGACTCCGGGATTCTCTGCCATCATCTTTTCTTTTGCGAGAAGATGCGGTCGTATGGAATCCCCGGGCCCGTAGCCCAAGGGTTTTGTCTGTTCCGGAGTTGGCGGAGGGAACGCAACGCATTTCTTACCCTAAGGGTATAAATACAAGTTACCCGTCATTTTCACATTTACCGCGATCAAACACTTAGAGCATTCAGAGCGATTAAGGTGAATTAAGGCGATCTAAAACAACTTTTGCTCCCGGTGTTTAGTAGTTAATTACCAGTGGTTTATAGTGCGTGCTCGTGGTGGTTTTGAAGGTCAATTTGTTGCAGAACGTTTCAGTGTTCATCCTCCCCGCATTTCTCGCGTTTCAGGTAGGCCTCCGACGTTTTGCTTTCTGGTCTCTGGTTTTCTGGTTCCTACTTGTTCTTGGTTTTGTTTCCTTTCCGTTTCTTGCTTGTTTCTGGTTCTGTTTGTGGTTTTCGTTTTTGGTTCTGTTTTTGGTCTCCTCCCGTTGGTGGGTTGGCACTGGCAGAGGGTTGTCCGCCTTCTGCGCAATTGTAGTTTTAGGGTAGTTTTGTACATTGTTGTATAGTAGCGTCGGTTAACCGTTTTGTATGCTGCTGTACATTTTGTAATTCCGCTATGTAAAATTCTGTATATTAGCAGCGTATATATGCCTCGGCTCTCTGTACTTTTATGTATATCCTCCCTGGCCTATGTCGAGCTCATTGCGCCCTTTTATGCTTTCCCAAACTCGTGAGCCCGCCCTCTCGACAGGATATTGCCTGGTTCGGACTCGGCACCTTGCTGGTTTGAGCCATGGCCGTTTTCTCTCTCCTCCGTCGAGTCAGTCTTTATGACGGATTAATTTCTCGTGCACGCTTTTAAGTCCAGCCAAGTGGCGTTCACTTCGTGCGCGTTCATTCCAGTTGTTGGCGTTATTGCCATAACTCCCATTTACGGCATGGCCATGTAACACCCACGTCAGCCTAAGTACGGCAAATGTTCCAGCCATGTCATTCAACGGTTAGTTTCTCGGACTCCAGGTCCTGTCTTCATTCGGCCCCCACTCCACTTTTATCACATGTGCTGAGATCCCCGGAGGCCCGGATAGTGGTCAATTTCCCTAGTCTTCATTATATGCATATCTTTTCCGGGATTTGACATGAACTAACTCTTTCAGGTATAGATGCGACGCGATGGTAAGATCTCCGGAGCTATGAGTAATGTTTTGTCTTGTATAATTTGTGACGGTCGTCTTGCTTTGCAGGTTGCCAGCACCAAACTCATTAAACATGTCAGAGGCATCCGCATCTTCTCCACCCGGGAGTCCAGATCTCCCCACCACGACAGTCACCAGGGCAGCTGTCAGGACTAAGATCGAGAAGGCCCTGGAAAAGCTCCCATTAACGATGAAGTACTTGAAGGGAGACACCATCATGGGATTAAAGATTGATTCCAAGGTTTAGTTGATTACCGACACCAGTGTCAGAATGTGGGCAGAAATGCAGGCCCTGGTAAAAATGATGTATATCCAACGGACGGCCGGAGATCCATTGGCCATCAATGTCGACAATTCCAGGATTCTCAAAGCCGCTTGCTTCCCTTGCTCCGTGCAAGCCCCGAAACTTATTCTCACTCTCGTAGGGCACTACAATTCATCTGTCCGGGCCGTCATGCTCGCTGCCTCGGTCCCGACCGGATATCCAAAGCCCATGGTGTCTTTGGACGCCGCAACTTTTCAAGCAGGTCTGGGGATTCCCCAGTTTGATGAGGCAGCCGTCGTCACCCGGTCCTTGGCCTTGGGGGAATTTTTGAAACTGGAACACATGGCCCGACAGTATCTGAACAATAATTGGCTTAAGGTGCCAAGGAAGGACTTCAAGAAGATGAAGTTGGAAATCCCTCGGACTGAAGAAAGTATACAAATGGGGATTATTGCATTATGTAGGGTCTTCGGACAACCCCATGCTCGGGAATTCTCGGCATGGATGTACTATTTCTTATTGGGCATCGCCTCTGGCGAGCAATATTTTGATTGGGCCACCATCATCGCAAACCACGTGGACTCCCAGTTCCTCCAGGTCATCCAGACCTCCAAATTCTACATGACCGCCTACATTCTGTTGGCATTAGTGCAACAACGCCCCATCACAAATGGGCTACTCACTACAGGTGTACTTGGGATTGGCCCGGGCTAGAATTCCCCCTAGGATTATTTCCCACAGATCAAATGGGAGGCTAGTTTCCTCAGCTTCTGCCGAGTAAACGATGCCTTCGTCTACTACAACCTCCTCACACCTACCCGGGACGCCGGATACTGGCTCTCTAAGGAGGCAATGAATTTGGTCAGAAGTTATGGCCATTATTACATTCAGTTTCAACAACACACCTACATTCGGGTGACTGGCTTCTCCGGGAAACCCTATTTGTTACCCAAGCATTGTGGGAACAAAATAATTCTTTTGGAGTACTGCTGGTAGATCTTGGATCTGCACGCCCTCTTCATGGTGAAGAAGGTAACAAATGTTCTGTTCCCAATCACCTGTGGGAACTACTCTTGTAGTCTGGCCGTAGCCAAGGAGGCGGACAGCGAGCTTAAAAGTCTGGGCTTAACAAAATTCTATCTGGCGCGGAAGAACTTTTCTCCGCTAGGCAAAATAGCAACGACACTTCCCCGGGTATTAGAGCCCCATGTATATCACATGGAGGATTTTTGAGAAGATTGCTAGGACAACTGCGAGGTCCGGAGCCGACACTTTGTCTGAATGACAATGGGGATGATGCAGAGGCTGAAGCTTCGGAAATTCCCAGACGAATTCTCAGACACCGGGTCCACAGTGGACCCACAATATAAGGAAAAGGGAGTGGACAAGATGGCTCTCCCTCCAATAGACTGGAATGCCTAGGAAGGTCCAACAATTGAGGATCTTACCCACGATGTGGTTGAACGAAGCCACGTCTATTTCAAAAAGGCATGCCCAAGAAGCACACGTAGAGTTGGCCCGTTTGTGCGGGGCTCAACTTCTGTGGCCGGGACCTCCTCGCAAGGGGAGGATAGAGGAAAAAGGATAATGGGGACCCCGTCGCGAACCCCATCTGCGACCCCCACAATGGAGCAAATGCAAGAGACGCTGGCAACTACCTAGCAAATGAAAGAAAAATTGATCACCCGGCTCGCCACCTCGGTACTTATGGCCAGACCCGTCTGTCCTCCGACTTCCCCTTCACTGGCAGCATTAATGGTCCGAGTGACGGGGACCGGGGCAGAGGAGTAGGCAGCCATGCTAGACGCAGGGCCCCCATTGGTGACAAGGAGGAAGAAGAAGAAAGCTAACCCTCAACCAAAGGTGGAGCCAGAGCTCGGGATGCCAAGCATCCCAGAAGTACAGATCGTTTCTTCCGACTCTCCAGAGCCGGATAGAGAACCCGAGGATATCCCGGAAGCCTCCCCTCCACATGGTGAGTTTGATGACGTATTTGGGACTGATGAATTTGGGAACTTGCAGGGAGACGTCGGGAGGGCGACAGTGGAAATCGCCGCACAGGAAGGAGAAGTCCCAGAACAAGAAACTGCCCAAGGGCAGGAGGCCCGGGTAGAAAAAGAAAAAGAACAAGAATGGGTAGATATCTCCAACTTCCCAGAGAAACAGGTTGCAAAGACCGCGGAGAGCAGGCAAGCACAGGACGAGCAATTGGCATCAGTTGGGAAAGCCGGACCACGGGATCAACCGTAACCCCAACTGCCATGCTCCAAACGCCGCCTCCAAGGGTAACATTTGGTGAGGTAATTACAGCGGCCCAAACACTGAATCTTGGCCCGATACCTCCACCCCCCCCAAAAAATGCACCAATTGAAGAGAACACTCCGGGCCTTGAAGAAGAAGCCAACGAAGAACAAGAAGGTGGGGAATAGAACCTTGGAGAAACAGATGTTGATCCTAACACTGCTAAGGACGCGGACATCGGGGCAAAGGACACAAGTACCACTGAGTTAAATATTGCCAGTGAGCCCGAGGATATAGGGAAGGAGTCAGAAACGGCTCAGAATGCCGGGGAGGCACAACAAAACCCCGGAGGGGAACTACAAGAACAAATTCTGGCTGCGAGGCCACCCCTACCGCCACAATGGTTGGTGGAGTCCCGAAAGAGAAAGGCCCCAGTAACACCCAAGGCCCATCTCTCCCTGGCGGAGATGATGGCACAGGCACAAAATCCTCCCAAGGCAAAGAAGGCCCGAATAGTCCATACTCTTCGGACTGGGCCGGGTGGAGATACAGTTGCGGTGATCGCAACACCTCCCCCAGAGGCAGATGAAGCAACGGTAAAGACCGGAGAATACACCATCACAAAAATATCTCTAGGGAAGAGAGGGAAACAGGGTGAATTGGACATGTTAAGGGAAGCGACCAAAGCGGTAGAGGCCTGCTATGAGAAAGAGGCCCAGAAATTCAGGGCATAAAAAGAAAAGAATGCAAATCTTATGGGGTTGCTGACAGAGCTTGCACAACCCATTACTGCCATTTCCCCGGAGGCCTCTACGTCCGGGGCACCGCTCCCTTAGAGTGACATAGATACATTAAGGGGCATGAAAAGAAAGGCGCAGGCAGTGGACGATTGGGTCACTGAACAGGTGGGAAACGTTCGGCGTTTCCTAGTGTCCACACTCTCGGACCTATATGCGGCCAACAATATTATTCACCGGGCCGAAACTACCATCTCCATCTGGGAGGGAGATATTGAAAATTATGAAGCGTGGAAGGCTGAGTTAGGAGAACTCATCGGCATCGGAGAGGAAATTATCTCCGAGGCCGGGATTTTGGGAGAGGAGTCTTTTGACTTTGTCCGGACCCAGCACTCCAGACTTGACCTCACATTGGAGGTAACCAAGCAACTGGTAGGGGCCTTGCGCGACAAAGTCCAGGAAGTTCAATATTTTTTTAATTTATACAAGTATTTCATTTCGAAGGTTTCCGGAGTTGATCCCTTTAGTACTGAAACATGTACTCCGGAGGAGTACGTCGTGGGAAAATTCGACAAACTGATGGAATCTCGGTATCAATCCCCGGAGGGAATAGATGGAGCAAAAATGGCAAGGATAACTCGCATGGTGCTTCAAGGTCACGACGCGGCAAGGATGGCCGCAAAATTCAAAGCAAATGCTCCGGATCTGGGCGAACAGGTGGAGGTGGCCAAATACTGCCGGGCCGGCCTCAAGGACATCGACGAAGACGGAATCGCTCGGCTCCTGGAAACTTTCAATGATACTAATGAACAATAAAATTCTCTGTGTTCCGGGGATGATCACCAAAAGGTGTGTTTCGTATTTGTTTATTCTTTGAGGGAGTAAGCTTCCAGACCTTGGAATTCCGGGTCCAATATTCTCGTATTCTTTAAAGTGACCCGTGTCCCGGTTCTCAAAGCCGATCGGTCACTTTTAAAGTAGTTAATAAGGGTGTCAGAAGGTGAGTAACTCCAGCAAGGCACGTCGGCTCGAAGAATGGTCCTGACAGGTGGTCTTCCCAAGGCGTCGCTCCAACATAACACTTGGCGCATCGGAGACAGGGATCTGCTTTTCCATTGATGAGGCATGTAGCCTCGATCCCCGGGGGATCGGATTTCTTCTTTTCTCCTTCCGGCTCTCTTCGCGAGGTCGATTCTTCCACTCCTCCTTTCTTGTCTCATTCTTCTGACATGTCAGACCTTTTCCGTTTCCCGTTTCAAGGTCTTTGTAGCGTGGTGCAGGTAGTACCGGCCACCGGAAATTGTATTATATTGTTTAAGTGTAAAATAAGTTAGGTTGGTTTTAGGGCAAACTTGTGTATAAATAATAAGTCCGACCTCATTCTTAGGGTCGGCGAAATTGATGATTTTGCAGTCCATAGCTATAGCATTTTCAGTTCTCAGTTCCCATAGTTGCAGAGCTCAATGCTCCTTAGTCTTTAGAAGCTTTTAGTAGATAGATGCTCCCTTGGAGCTTGTGGATGTACTCACCAGTGATGCTGGAACACCATTAATGAAGAAAGAAGGATTCTGGCAATGATGTTGTTGGTCTCTCGATCTCTGATTTAATACTTTTCGTGCTGTATGTTTCTTATGTCCCTTGCTTTGATATTTTAAGTAGATTAACGACCTTCTTTTCCCTCGCTATTGAATACGTATGAACTGATGGTTGTGCGCGCATTCAGTATTTTAGTGTAGCATGTTAGAGCTTGGTTGATGTTTTGAATGTATTTGCATGACTATAAATAGACGAAATACTTCTAACTCTGCCCTATCTTTTGAAGTTTATTCGGTAACTAACAAACGCTTGCAAGAGACCCTACTTACCTAAATCCCTGAAGAAGACGAGCCGAGATAACCAGCTATCCCCCCAAACAAAACAGTCACAACGCCCAACTTAGCTCCTGCACCGTCGAGACCCGACTCTCACGTGCTTGAAGGCCCGGAGAATCTCATTTCTCCAGACAACCTTTACAGGCGAAGTTGGCCGGTACCTGGGTGACAACTTACATCTGTTGGCGGACCCGGTCACAAACCCCTGTCAACACTATCAATTATCCAAGTGCTTTTATTTGAGTTTAGTTCACTTGATAAGGCTAGGAAAAATAGAGAATTTTCCAATTCTTTGACTTCAGCTATGGTTGCTTGAGTTTTCTTCCTTTTCGGACAAAACCTGTGAATGTGTCCAAACTTATCACACTTGTAGCATTGGACTTTAGAGAGATCTCTGTTTTTGTAATGTTGATTATTCTTTCCTCTCTTTCGTTTAAATTTTTTTTTCCTTTTGTTGTTTGTATTTACATGTAGTGCTTGAATTTCTCCCTCTTTATTTGGGCCCATCCCTCTTGAGATTAGTCGAGATTCTTCTTGAGTGCAATCATTTCTGAGTTGATCGAATTTAGGTAGTGATGGTCGACTGCTAATGCATTGGATAAAGGATTCCCAAGAGATTGGTAACCCCCTTAGAGCTAGGGATAGTTCAAGATCATCTACATTATTTCCAATAGTGGAAAGTTGATCTTTCAATTCGGAAATTCTCAAAAAATATGATGTAATCGTTTGTGCAATGGTGGTTTCTGAAACCACCTCTACGAGCCAACTCAAAATTTTGCAAATCCTCTTAAGCAAATTCTTGTGTGTAAAGACTAAAATTCTCACGAGAATGCCACATAAGAAATTAACACAAAAAATTGGAAATTCGATCAAATGGCTAGTTGATTTCATCATAAGATAAGTCAAATTTTGACGTTCATGAGTTGCTGTTTTAAGTTAAGCAATCTGCTTGCATTGTTGATCTCATATGTAGTTTGAATGGTTTTGAATACTTCATATGCCGTTGATAATCTGGCTATGGTTGGAAGAATGTGATCTTTAACAATGTCAATAATAATCTTCTTAGCCTTGTTATTGCATCTTTTCCATGTCGTTTTCTCTGGTTCATCTTCAGGCATTCTTATGTCTTTTTCTATATATGAATCCAATTCAAGTTCTTGAAGGATTACAATTATTCGTATTTTCCGTGAGACGAAATTGGAGGCACCTTCGAGTCTATCCTCCCCTCTAATGCCATTCACCATTATTGCCCTTCCTTCAATAATATATGTCTGATATTCTGAATCAAAATTTTACTATCTTTATTATTCTCTATTGGTTAGGCTTTGATACCATGTTAAGGAATGTAGATTAGTTATAGAGTACTAGTAGTCCAATTTTATGTATTTCAGATTGTATCTAAGTCTAGATACTAAATATATTAATGCAGAGAATTTACAGTAAATATTGCAGAAGAGATCGAATGTTTGCTGTGGTATATAATTACCGCTGTGATTGATTATAACCCACAACAAGTATCGACATTAAATATCTTCATATCTTGGTGAAGAGTCATGTCTACGTAGAGGCATGACTATAGGTGGCTTATGCTACGTAGAGTCATGACTCTACGTAAAACTAATAACATAATCACCATGCTTTACCGATAACACTGTTGTGTATCGCATTAAGTCATTCACAAACAATGTGGCGAGTATCATGTATGGCAGTCGCTGTGTTTTATAATAACTATCGTGCATCGTGTTCAGCCATTCATAAGCAATGTGAATAGTATTGTATATGATACACTCGGCTTTTCATATGACAGTCGACGTTCTGTTATTTTGGACAGTCGTCAATGTATTAGGTTCGATCATCTTATGTATATGCGATCTCATTTGAAATGATATATATATATATATATATATGTCTATTTCATTCTGGCATATATATGAGCATGTGTTAATATGCTTCAATACGAATGAAGCTATTTCTCAACAACTACTGGATGCTGAATCGAAGGACAATTAAGAACAGGTATCCTATTCCGTGCATTGATGAGTTGATAGATGAGTTGCATGGTGCATGCTTCTTCTCTAAGATTGATCTGAGATCGAGTTACCATCAAATCCGAATGCGGGAAGAGGACATAGAGAAGACAACTTTTAGATGTCATTGTGGACATTTTGAGTTCTTAGTCATGCCTTTCGGGTTGACTAATGCTCCGGCCACCTTTCAGTCTACCATGAACAGGGTCTTCCACAGTCAGCTAAGGAGATTTGTTCTGGTTTTCTTTAATGATATATTTGTTTGTAGCAAGACATGGGATGACCATCTTGCTCATTTGGATACGGTACTAGACATTTTGGATAGGGCTTCTTTGTATGCAAAGGAGTCCAAATGTGCTTTGGGAATGACTGAGTTGCTGTACCTTGGTTGTATCATCAGTGCAGAGGGTGTGCGCATGGACCTTCATAAGGTTCGTGCTATTTTGGGTTGGCCTACCACTGGGAGCTTGACACAGCTCAAAGGTTTCATTGTTCTGTGTGGTTTCTATCGCAGATTTGTTGCGGTGTTCTCACGGCATGCATCACCTTTGACTAATTTGATTCGTAAGGGGGCTTTTGAGTGGACTTCTCAGGCACAAGAGTGTTTTGAGAAGTTCAAGTTGATTATGACATCGTGCCCGATTTTAGCGATGCCAAATTTTTCTAGACCGTTTGATTTGCATTGTGATGCTTCTGGTGAGCGCATTGGTGCGGTACTTTCCCAAGATAACCATCCCATTGTTTTTGAGAGCAGGAAGCACATGGGTCCTGAGAGAGCCTTTAGTGTATATGCCAAGGAAATGTTAGCCATAATGCATGCTTTGGCTAAGTTCAGACAATATTTGGTTGGTAGTAAGTTTTGCATAAAAATTGATCATAACAGCCTGAAGTATTTCCTTGGTCAGTGTGATCTCAATGAGAGATAGCAGAAGTGGGTCAGCAAACTACATTCACATGATTTTGATATTTCTTATATCAAGGGTACTCAGAATGTGGTTGCTCATGCACTTTCACGGAGGCCTCATTTGCGTGCTATGATAGGGATATCTGAGGATTGGAGGCATTTGATTATTGCAGAGTATGCTAGAGATCAGTGGGCAGCTGGTTTTATTGATGGGATTATACAGGACAACATGTATACTCTTGTAAACGAGTTGATCATTTACAAGGAGAGGGTAATGTTAGTTCCAAGATCGAGTGTCAGGTTTGTAGTGTTGAGAGCTTTCCATGATTCTCCCTTGGCTGGGCATCTTGGGTTTTTTGAAACCTATAGGCATGTGCGAGAGCGGTTTACTTGGAAAGGATTGAAGTATGATGTGCAACAATATGTTAGAGAGTGTTCTGTTTGCCAGCAGAACAAGCAGGAGCACACATATCCAGCAGGGTTACTGGAGCCATTACCCATTCCTGAGTGGAAGTGGGAATGCATTTCCATGGACTTCATTGTGGGCTTGCTTAAAGCCCAAGGTAGGGACTGTATTTTTGTGGTAGTTGATCGTCTTACGAAATATGCTCACTTTTTCCTGATCACTACTACTTTTTCAGCTACTCAGGTTGCAGATTTATTCTTTCGGGAGGTGTTCAGATTGCATGGTTTACCCCGGAATATAGTGAGTGACTGAGATAGCCGATTTATGAGTCACTTATGACAGGAGCTATTTAGGTTGTGTGGGACAAAGTGACTCCCAGTACTAGTTACCACCCTCAGACTGATGGTCAGACTGAGATTGTTAATAAATGGGTGGAGGGCTATCTTCGGAATTATATGTCTGCTCAGTAGAGAGCTTGGGTGAAGTGGATTTACTTATGTGAGTATTGCTATAATTCCACTCACCATATGTCTATTCGGATCTCTCCTTTTAGATCTTTGTATGGATACTATCCTCCCAGTTTCTTGGATTTGCTTTTCAGCGATAGCAGAGTTCCCAATGCAGGTGATTTGCTTCAGGACAGTCAGGACATTATGGGAACATTGTGGGATAATATTCAGAGAGCTCAGAATCAACAAAAGCAGTATGCTGATCAAAAGAGAGTTGCTCGCTCTTTCCAGGTTGGGGATATGGTTTATTTGATGCTGCAGCCTTACTGGCAGTCATCTATTCGGAAGACCAGAGTTGAGAAGCTCAAGCCTCGGTACTATGGGCATTTCCTTGTTGTTAGACGGGTGGGCGAATTTGCTTATGAGCTGGATTTGCCAGAGGATAGTAGAGTGCATAATGTTTTTCATGTGTCGCGCCTCAAGAAGGCATTAGGCAGGCATGTTGTTTCGTCCTCTATTTTACCACCCCTAGATGATGAGGGGAAATTGGAGTTGATTCCTGAGATTATATTGGAGACTCGAGAGAGGCATTTGCGACGTCGAGTTATCAGAGAGTTCTTGGTGAAGTGGCATGATTTGCCTGTTGAGGATGCAACTTGGGAATCAGAGGATATTCTTTAGCACCACGGTTTGCGATTGCTTGAGGACAAGCAATCTTGGGGAGGGAGGACTGTGATGTCCCCGATTTAGCAGGTGTTTGGGGACATGATTGTTAGCCCATCATTGCGACCCTCGTGGGCTAATGTCTGGATTTGGGGGTCTCTGAGTGTACTTACTATTTTTAGTAAGTCTCTTTTTGTCAATTCTTATTTCTGGCAGGGTGTCTGAGCAGATGTTGACAATGCAATTAATCAGAGTGGGCTTGGAGTAAGTGGCATTAATTAATTAAGTTATTTTAATTGATTATTGTCTTGAGCTTATAATATGTCAAATCATTAATTATTTAATGATATTATAATGTCTCAAGTTTGGGATTTTAAATGGAAGAAGAAAGGAGTTTATATTTGAAAGAAATATATTTTATTCCAAACTTAATGAAGTCTAATGGTTTAAGTTATGAAAAGCTTCCTCTTGAAGTTGAGTTTTCGAGCCATATTGGAGAAGATTCAAACCTTATACATATAGCTTTCGAAAGTCTTCTTCAGCATCTTTTGAAGACTTATGATATTCTCCTACGAAGACAAGGGTTTCTGAGTTTTGCTGATTGAATTGATAATTCAATTTAGCTTTTTGCCACTTTGAATTGGAACGATATTTCCAGTCAATTGTGAGTAGCTATGACTGTAATGCTGATTATTTGGAAGAGATTTAGTGAACGCCATACCTTGTAGTTTGAGGTTTGAGATTGGACGCCATCGCTTGGGAATTTAATTCTTGTTTCTTGCTGGACGGGCATATTGAATGAGCTGCGTCCATTCTTCATCAGCTGCCAATGATTCTGCACTAGCCGCGGCCAGCTATGCAAATGCGAATAAGGTAGATGGTGTTGTTATCTATGTTTCATTGCGCTGCAAGGATATTGTTGTTAAAAATAATTATATGGTTTCAATTGTCGGAGGTTATACAGGCATATGGAATTAAGTGTGGTTTATGTTTGGCAACGAAAGTAATTTCATTCGTTTCAGCTATTTGCAATTTCTTTCTTGTTTTAGAAAACACACAAAAAAAATAAAATTTGCAAAATTCCAAAAACAATACAAATCTAGAATATAAAAGTGGTTTGCAGTTGCATTTTTGAGATAGAGCATCCTGTAGTCAACGCACATCATGAGGGTACCTTGAAGTAGCAAACTTATAGAATTTAAAGAGGTTATCATTATCCATTCGTGCATTAGCAACAATCTGATTATTCTTAGGATCAATAATATAACACATGTCCTTATAAAATTCAATCCTATAATCTTGACATAACTTAGCAACAGAAAGCAAATTTGATTTTAATTTAGGAACATAAAGCACATCATGAAGTTTTCCATTAGGAACAGTCACATCACCCAAAACTTCAACTTTACAACTATGATTGTTAGCTAATTGAATAAGAATATTTGAAGTATCAGGATGCAAAGAATAAAAAACTTCTTTATGAGAAGTGACATGTTGAGATGCATCACTATCAATAATCCATTCTAAAGGCCTAGAAACATTATAGCTACATGTAAATGCATGGCGCGATTGAGGACCACTATTATTACCTTTCTTATAATTAAGTTTTTGATTATGTTGATTATTTTGATTCATGGGTTTTTTGTCATTTTGCTTCTTAAAACGATTATTAGTAACATGTCCATCTTTCCACAATATGTGCAATGGGGCCGTTTATTAGAGTTATTCTTTTGATTATTATTATTATTATTATTATTATGAGTGGACTTAGAATGAAATTTGTTATAAGAATAATTATGATTATTATGATTATTTGATCTGAAATTATGATGATGATTTTGATTTTTAGACATAAATGCATGTTCATTACTTTTAATAGTATCAAACTGAATTAATTTTGCTTCTTCTTGACGTAATAAATTTTTTTCTATTAAATATATGGAGATCACATTACACATATATCAGATTGTTCAAGAGCTGTTAGGCCCAATAAAGACTAGAAAGTCCTACTTATGACCACAGTATATCCATATACAACCAGATACAAGTTTTTACCATAAGTAAATACATCATATAACTGCCTTACAAAATGAAGGGTATTTCTATCAAAAACTAATCAGCCATAAGGACTCCTATCTTTCCTTAAACCATGGGAGTGGGCCATCTGACCATTTATAAATCATGATCTCCGCATCAACATTCTGCTGTAGGATCGCACCCTCTAGAACAACTACTGCAAGTGGGATGACATCTTAAGGTACCTCTGTCCTTTCTTTACGTCTTTGTTCCTCTAAATCAGCCATAAAGTTTTGCAGTCCTATTTCAAATGGGGTTCTGTCTGCAGTCCTGCGAAACCAAGTATGTTCACAATATATCTCACTCATGTATACTCTCCCCTGTCCATCCTGGAGGAGCCTTTCAAACTTCTCTTTAGTGATCCTCAATGTAACAGTCACCTGCCAAGCAATGTTATCCATTATGAGTCTCCTGAGAGACTCAGTAAACAATCTAATACAACCATTAAAAAATAATCTTTCCTAGCTTTCCAAATTAACCAAAGAATTTCACTTGAAAGAATAGACAAAAAAATATTAGACTCCTCGATGCGTTGGATGCAACCCACCATGACCTCCTAGGGACTAATATTGACACCAATGTTAAGACCAAAAAGGCTCCAGCCTTCTTTTGCAAAGAGGCAGAAGACAAATATATGCATAGTAGTCTCAGACAGTCTACAAATGGGGCAGATATTGTATTCCCCACCTGCAGTAGTGATAGGGAGTTTCTGAAGGAGTAAGCTCCATATAAAACACTTTTTCTTAGGCTCAATGGGCTTGGACCAGAGGTAAGAAAAAATGGTATACTGGGCATTAGAGTCAATCATAGTATTCCAAACAGATCCAAGATGTTGGGTAATGTCATCAGAGTCAGCAAGGGCAGAGTAAATCATCTTAGCTTTCATGAGGGGGAGAGGAGTTCCATCAGTCTAACGGAAGGTAGAGAAGATGAAAGGGTTAGAAACACATGGTTTGGGAAGGATCAAGGAGGAACAAGCAGTTCTCAAGATGGAAAAGGTTCTCCATTGGGTGGAGGGAATGTCATATTCAACAGTTATCACTTCCCAAGATATAAGATGACCATCTTTGATAATATCTTAAAACAATTTAATGGCCTTATTAGCTCAATATTTAGCCGAGCACCCTTGTAGAAGTGCAAGAGATTTATTCTTATATTTTAGATTCCACCATATAGACTTGTCTCCATAAATCAGTCCATCCTTGTTAACTGTCCCATTCTGTGTTATATGCTCCCTTACAACATCCCATGCCTTCCAAATGGACTTGAAAATGACTGAACTTGCTGCTTTAATGGAAATTGCCCAACAATAATATCTGCAAGAGGAATATTTGTCCAATTTTGGCTTTGTTTAGGTACAAATTTAGAGATATTGTGTCTGATGAGAACTTTCTAGGGTTCGTCCCCTTCTAGATCCTTAATTATCCATTTTGCAGCTAATGATATGCCTTGCATTCTACAATCTTTCAAGTCCAGGCCCTCCTTACTTTTGTTCATAGTACACCATGCCCATCTAACCACATGTCTTTTCTTATTGCCCTTCCCATCAGTCCAAAGGAATTCTCTGATTTGTTTTTGGATAAGATTAAACTGGCACTGGCTGAAAATCCAAGTAGAAGATTAGTATATGTTATAGGAGGACAATATTTTTTTGGCAAACTTGGATTCTCCTTGCCATCGTGACGTAATTCTAGTTCCATCTTTTGATTTTCCTATCAATCTTCTCCTTGATCCAATTCCACATGTCCTTTAGATTTGGGCTAATGGCAAATGGAATGCCAAGATACCTTGCCTGATGACTAGGGCCTCCCCACACAATAGAATGTTATTAAACCATTTAGGAGGTCTCTCATCCCAACCAAGCATGACAGACTTAGGAAGGGAGATCCTACTACCTGATGCTGCACAAAACAACTTCAACTTACTCATTAGGGCCTCAAAATTTTCTTCTTCAAGCTGGATCAATATTATTGTATCATCAACAAATTGTACATTAGAAATCTCCTCCTTATTAGGAAGGATCAGTCCGTTAACTTTAGGAGAAAGTTGTTCATCTCTCAACAAATAAAACAATGCATCTGCAGCCAATACAAAGATAGCAGGAGCAAGATGGCAGCCCTGCCTGATAGATCTGGATAAGGAAAAAGTCTCAGATCTCACACCATTGACTTCCACCATTGCCTGTGCATCCTTCATAAGAGTATTACCCATATTGCAGAATTGTGTCGGGAGTCCCAACTCTTCAGACATCATAAATATAAACTTCCATTCCATACGGTCATAGGCTTTTTCAAAGTCTATAAGCAACATGGATATATTTTGCTTGGATTCGAGTGCCCAATTCATAGCTTCCCAACAAGTAAGAAGATTTTCAAGAATAAACCTGCCTTTAACAAAGCCTATATGGGTAGGATTAACAATCTTTGGTAAAAAGGCCTCCACTCTTTTATCCAATATTTTAGCAAGGACTTTATAGGAAACATTAAGGAGAGTAATTGGACTCCAGTTTTTAATAAGTGTTTTATCCCCATCCTTTGGGATAAGCTTAATTAGTCCTGTATTGATCTTGTCTCCCAGGGATCTAGTTTCAAATGCCTTCTTGTATACTTTGAACAAGTCCTCTCCAATCCACCCAATGTTCTTATAAAACTCAACCGGGATCCCATCAGGTGTCGGTGCTTTGTCATTATTCAAGTCTATGATAGCCTTGTTCACTTCTTCCAGTTTGATCTCTTTACTCAAGGCATCAATATCTACTTCTGCAAGTTTATTTGGGATAATAGATTTAATTTTAGCCCTGGTAGTCTCATTCTCTTCATCATTGTCTTTAGCTATAAAGAGATTACTATAAAAGTTCTTAAAAGCAGTCTGAATTTCGTCTTGGTCTGTAATATTTCTATTGTTGTCCCATATGCTCTTTAGCTTCTTTAGGTTTTAAAATCTGGAAGAAGTATTTAGATCCTTTATCATTGTGTTCAAGCCAGTTGAGTCTGGCCCTCGTTTTCATTCCCATAATCCTGATGTTCTGAATCCTTCTTAGTGCATTTTTGGCGCTACAAAGAGCAGCATTAGCATCACTATTTGAGGGATTAGATTGTAAAGTCTCCTCGACCTTGGCTATTTCTATATGCATTTCAGTTTCTTGCTTCTCAAGTCTTTGGCCTTTTTTCTCCCTACAGTTTGGAATAGCCCTCTCCCCTCTCCATGCACACATTTTGATTCCATCTATCTCTGCAAATGAGCAAGTTGGGATTATTGAGGTTAATAAGTCTAATGATGTGAACTGCCTGCATCCTAAGTTACCGGTTTGGGTTCAGGGACGGGTTCGGTTTCGAGAATCCGGTTCGTGGGTTCGTGATTTTTTTCCATTATGATTCATATGGGTTTGTGTGTATATATATATGCATTATATATACAAAAAATAAGAGAAATATGCATAATTGTAAAACTAAATCATTTCATGGTATGAATCTTTGATGCTCGATCATTGATCAATGCCAAATGTCAAAGATAAACATTAAAAATTTAAATACTTGATCATTGATCTATGTTCACGATTCTAAAGAAAATCATCACATTGAATTACTGAATTACAAAATGAAAATTCAAAATATAGTTCATTAAAGTTTGACACATGATTCAATGTTGATGAATCTGGAAAGTGTTCATCAATCATCAAATGGATTATCAAAAAAATCTGGATCAAGTGGTAGATCAACATCATCATTGGAACCCAAAGTGGTTCCACTAGCACTAGAGGGTGCCGTGTCATCATCATCATCATCACCATCATCCACATCAACCAAAGTGGCTCTAGCATGATCCCAAATGGTCAAATCCAAGTCAACAGACTCGGGTGCTATATCCCAAAGCTTCTCTGGCCCCTTCTTGTATTTTGGATCCTTACGTGCCAAGAGGCGCAAGTTGTTATGAATAAACACCAAGTCTTCTACTTTTTTTGCAGCCAACTGGTTAGGCTTCACTAAGTGGATAAAGGAGTACGTACTCCAATTCCGCTCAGCGGCAGAAGAGCTTGCAACCTAGAGAGAAAACCAACAAAATAAAAATTAAAAAATACAAGATAAATTCAAGAGTGTTAAGTGTTAAATTCTACAATGCAAGTGGCAAAAAAAAAACAAAACTTAAAAACTTGTGATAGAATCTTAATTAAGAGGTTGGAGGTATATATAATCTTGCCCATCAAGGGTACCACCATTTAATAGCATCCATTCTGCTTTGGTCATTAATAACAGTAGGGTGGACATCTTTTCTTGAGATAAACGATCCAAATTCACTCCTAACACTTGCTCCCACACCTGAATCGTGGAATATTTTACTAAATGCCCTCTTATACCCGTTAGCAACCTCAGCATCTCTATATGGTGCCACTCTACCGTGAATAGCAAGTACTTCTGCGCTATAGTACTTGGGAGATAGAGCATATGCTAGGAGGTGCAAAGGTGTGGTCATCTTGTTCCAACGATGAAGAACAATTGCTTCCACCTTTTTGTATAAGGTGTCTTCAGGATCATTCTCTCTCCTTTGTATGACCTGGGATATCAAATGATGTTCATGTAAGTTATCTTGATGTAAGTTATGTCAATTTAGATATCTCTCAATAAATAAGGATAGAGGAATGTATTATAACTTACCAATTTTATGTTCTCCAACATTGTGTCCATGCTATCATAGACACCCTCCAAGCATGGTGCATAAGTGTCGGCAGACCGAAGCACAAACATGATAGGTTTGGTGAATTCCAATACGTAATCCACATGAGCCCACCAATCATCATCCAATATCAATGCCTTCACCTTTTGGGCCCTCATTGTACTGGATTGCTTCCAGATACCCCATTGGTTGCTAATAACCATTTGTGACAATGCCTCTTTCACCTTCACAAGTCGTCTAAGCACGATTGTGTGAGACACAAACTGGGTTTCAGCCTCCTAAGAACATGTTAATAGTGAGTTAATAACACATTTAAAATATGTAAACAAAACAAACAATATTTTATTCAATTATGTAAAACATGACATAAAATGATAAATCAAACTAAATAAATTAAATTTTAAAATTTACCTTCAATAATTCCAATCTCAAGAAAGTTCTGAAAATTGCTTGTGACATATGGTGATTTGTCACAAACATTTGAATCTCCTCACCCTCATATATTTTTTTCACCCATTCTATTTGGGTGCCAATTGCTTCAATCACTAAATTGAGGGAGTGGACGGTGCACAGTGTCCAAAAGATGTGATCATATCTAGCCTCTACCAAAGCACCTGCAACCCTGCAAACTTTTGCATTGTTCGTAATTACTTGGACAACATTGTCATTACCCACTGACTCTATGGAATCAACGAGAATCCTGGAAATGAACTCTGCATCTTTTACTTCACCTTCACAGTCAACCGCCCTCAAAAACATTGATCACTTGGGGGATACAACAATTACATTGATTAATGGATGGTTTTTGCAATCTTTACATCCATCTGAAACAATAGACACACCCGTTTGAACCCAAGTATCTCTTATTGGTTTTAGTTGGGCCTCTAGATTTTTTCTCTCATTATGCAATAAGGTGGTGTGCACCTTTTCATATCCAGGGCTTTGGAAACCAGAAGGTGCATTATTTATTGCTTGCACCATCTCCCTCCAATAAGGTAATCTCACTAAGTTGCATGGAAGACCATTCACAAAGAGGCAATGTGCAATTTTTTGATCAGCATTATCTCTTGACTCATTTTGAAATGCCTAATATAATGGGTCTCTCTTGTGGGTGGTGATTTGTGGTTGTTCTACATCTTCATCCTTCCTAGAAGGCATAGGCAAGAAGGGATGTCTAGAGGCTAGTTGAGTGGGTGGTGTTATTGTTTTTTGTTTCCCGGTATAAGCACCTTGTTTCCCTTTTGCAACTAATTTGTCAGCATCTTCTTGTTCTTTTATGAAAGCTGCTATTTGCACAACTGACAACCCCTTCTTATCTAGCCTTGGGCCCTCACACATTAATCCCTTGAGCCCTAGGGCCCATAAAATGAAGTTTGACTCGGGAGAGGAGCTTCTATATTGTGAGTTGCAAAAATTACATTTCCAAATAAACCCCCCACCTCCAGGACATTGAGAAATTCTTGTAGTGTGTCTCCATAAAGGAGACCCTATATCAATTTTAAATTGTTGAGACCCCTCCCCACCCACTGAGCTTTGACTACTCATTGTTGCAATCTATAACAAAAATGAAAAAAAACATACTTAAAAACTTGTACAAAAATTTGAAAAAAATTTAAAACTTTTCAAAAAATTGAAACAATCTATCAAAAAACTAAAGAATATGGTTGAAATGCATACCTTTAACACTCAATTATGCTTTTTGGAAGGTATTTGTCACTCCACAATCGATTTCCTTCGAATACAATCACCTCACTTCAAACTTGCAAGATGGAGAGAGCAAAATGAGAGAGCAAATGTGTTTGGAGGCTTCATATTAGGGCTGTTTTAGGGTTTGGAGAAAAACTTTTCAAAAACTTGAAACAATCTATCAAAAAACTAAAGAATATGGTTGAAATGCATACCCCTAACGCTCAAATGTGCTTTTTGGAAGGTATTTGTCACTCCACAATCGATCTCCTTCGAATACAATCGCCTCACTTCAAACTTGCAAGATGGAGAGCAAAATGAGAGAAAATGTGAAATGAAATGTGTTTGGACGCTCCATATTAGGTTCGTTTTAGGGTTTGGAGAAAAAAAACAATAAAAAATTTATTTTTTAAGTGAGTTTGGGCCCACTTTAACTGAGTTTGGATTGTGGGTCCCTGGTGGTCCGCTCGGATCCACGCTGGATTCCCCCGGACCCGTGCTGGATCCGCACATGGTCCGTGTTCGGACCCTGTGCGGATCCAACACAGACCGATCCGTGAATCCGGACCCGGATCGGACCCGAACCCGGTTCGAGGGTCCAGGGTCTGAATCCGGTAACGTAGCCTACGTCACATCTTCATCCAATAGGAGCCTAGTGTTGAGAGAAAAGGCTTCCCTCCTAGCTCTTGCTTTATCCAAAGGAGTGCCAATCAAACAGGTGGTAATGATAGGGTGATGATCTGATAAAGTGTAAGGAGTTACTTGAACAGCTCCTACATCACAGTTTTTAAACTAAAATTTATCCTTATTGGCATATAAACGGTCAAGTTTGGAGTAGATCCTCTTTGGGCCTTGTTGAAAATTGCACCATGTGAACCACAAACCTTTGTGCTCAGATTTCTTTCCAGTCTTTGGGTCAAACAGTCTTAATTTATTCGCTATTCTACCCCAAAAGAATTTTCCCTCTCCTTTCCATTCAAATTTGGAACCACCTGATTTGTCAGAGGGCAATTCAATCATTTTAAAGTCACCCCTAATTATCCAGGGCACATCTTCACGCTGAGTCACCCACTTCCATAATTCAATCCTCTCCTTGTAATCATTGGATGCATAAATTGACCCTACCCCAAATTCAGTCTCCTTGACTCTCAAAATGACCCAAACCTTCTAATTGCAAGGAGAACACCCCCATTTGGAAATATGGTTGTGCCATTTATTGTTAACTAGGATGGCTGTGCCTCCCTTTCCCTTGGAGTGATTAGTTTTGAATGTGAGGGCCTCTCTAGAGATACATTTGAGATTTGCATCAAGAGAAAAATTTACAGCCTTGAGCTCTTGCAACATAAGGAAATTGTTGTTCAATTGTGGTCTCAAGAATCTTTTAACAACATATTTTCTATTAGGGGATTCCAGCCCCCTGATGTTACAAGAGATGCATTTGAACTCCATTATAGAGACTAAGCTTCTGTATCCATGGGGATCTGGAAGGCCTGATAACATTTGGGCAATTGACCCTTAGATCCCCTAGAGGCATTTTTTGAGGAAGTAGAACCCAATGGTCTCCCCCTTTTCTTTTTAATGAAAAACACATGTCCTAAGCCATTGGAAGAGGTGCTATCCCTTCTAACTCTTTTCTTCTTCTTAGAGCCATATTTGTTTTTAGAATTATTATCATCTGAAATTGCAACTTGCTCATCAAACACTATGATCAGCTTATAGGGGACAATAGCCAAGGAGACACCCTTGTTCTCAATATGGCCTACCATCTCAGTCACTTCACTAATGGGGTCAATCCCATCAGAGTGATTAGGACATGGGTCAATCTTGGCCTCAGCCAGGTCAGAGCTGCTAATTGGGGAGTTGCACATATCTACAACATCAGAACCCTTAGTAGAGGACATATGACTACCTTTAGACTTAGATTGATAAAGGGGAACACAAATTATCCTCATGAGGAGAAATGTGTACCTCCTCATTAACACCCTGACCTTGGTTAAGGTCAAGACTTGAGAACTCAGAGACCACTTTGATTGACTTAACCCCATTAGGAAGGGAATTCTGAGATGGCAGAGTGGAGTTATCTTTGTCAAAACTGATGTTCATTTGCTTGGGAGTCTCAGAATAAATCTGATTTTCAATTCTTTTCCTTACTTCTGCAAGTTTCTTTATTTTCTCAACTACCAATTGTTGAGCATTCTGAGTTCTATAACCACCATTAATATTCTCAACAGGGAAAGCAAGAGGGTCAACCATAGCATTGGCAATGTAGGGGATGGGGGTAGGGGCATTGGCATTGGCTCGGAGGGATTCTTTGATGGCAGAATGAAGGGAATCCAACTCAGAAGCAATGGAAGG
>MU228363.1:3570970-3584490 GCA_018584345.1 Thuja plicata | reverse complement strand
GGGGTTGGCTTGCCAATATTGATAGGACGGGTAGAGGACAAAGGGTCTATAGCCACTTCTGCTTGATGCAAATGATTCGAGCTAGGGACATGAGCCCTAGATTCATGCCGATGATCACCCTGATTTCTCTTTTTAATCATAGGGCAATTTCTTCTAACATGCCCCTCCCTTCTACAAAGGAAGCAAGCATTAAGGGCTCCAAGGTATTCAACAAGGCACTTAACTTGTTCTTCTTCAATTTCTATACAGAGCATATTCGGTAGGTCCACACCAGGTTTAGTAGCAAGTAAAACTCGTGCATCCATATGTGGGAATATGGAAGGTGATTCATCCATCCCGAGAACATTACCAATAGATTCTAGGGTCTTGGATATCCATCTCCAGAGAAATGGAGGGACATTTTTAATGGTTACCCATCTACGGCAAGACAAGGCAACAATTTCCTAGTTATTGGCTTTAGGCGTCCTCCCAATGGTCCTAAAGGAGGCACCCCCAATAGACCATAATTCTTTTTTCAACACTTTAGACTGGCTACGGGCTTCATTGAAAAAAATTATGAAAAGCCCTTTTTGAATCATGCGGCAGTATGAAAATGAGAACCCTAGTTTTTGAACCCATGTAGTATGGAACCAATTATTGAGAAAATTCCTAGAAGGAACCCTAGAGGGGTCCAATGCAACAAGAATGATAGCTATATTTCTGAGTCTACCCTTTTTATTATGCAATTCCTTAGTCATTTCAGAATTTGGAATAACGAAGAGGGTCGTGGTAGAAGGCTTACCAGATTGTCCTCCATCTTCGCTGAGCTTTGCAGAACCCTTGGCCGCCATGAACTTGGCTTTTGCAGGTAGGTTGTTTGAGCCCTCAATTGCTGCTTTGAACGTCCGTAGAGAAGAAACCGTCAGACCAGAGGCAACGAAATGATTAACCCTCCATCCATGCCAAAAAGGAGAATCAGAGGAAGGAACAATTAAGACGGTGTACCCGTAAGGCAGGAGAGACCGCCTTTGCGCGGTGGGAGCAACTGCTCCCGTGTGCGAAGTCGGCTCTCCAAGAATAGAAAATAAAATTTTTAGAGCCGGCCAATTGAGGGTTTTTATCCTTGACATAATAAATTTTGAAAAATAGCATAAGTTAATTGACTAGCTAGAGTAGGAATAACAAGTTGAGCATGCACATTTGTAATAAATTGTTGAAATTGCCTAGGAAGACATTTTCTAAGAATCATATGAATCAAACCAATATCATCTAATGTTACTCCTAAACCATTTAATTGACCTTTAAGAGAATTAAATTTTAATAAGAATTCATCCATGGTTTTAAAGTCTGTATAGCCAAGATCTTCCAGTTGATCTTGACGCTGAATTTTTCTATATTCATTAGCACTATCATAGGTATTTTTTAAAATGGCCTATGCTTCGTACGCTTTAGTGCAATTTCCAATGAAAACATATAAGTCAGGAACCATAGAAATCCCAATTAAACCTAGTGCTTCCTCATTTTGAGCCTTCCATCTGTCTTGGTTGGCTTGAGGAGCAGAGGTAGCCGGTTCAGAAGCAGGATTAGTAGCAACATCTAACAAATGTTTAAAACGGAAAATAAAAGAGATGTGCTTTCTATGAATGATAATTAGAACTATTTAATTTAATTTCCGGAATTAATGTAGACATGATTGTGAAAATAAGTTAGAAAAACCCCCCCCCTAAAAAAAATTACGTCATTTAAGAAATAGAATAATATGAAATAAAATTTTGCCAAAAAAATAACTTTTATTTGAAAACCTTAAATTTAAAAAAAAACAACTAAATGAATTATAATGAAAAACTTTGATTTTTTAAAATAATTTAAAACTTAATATAATTAAACTTTTAATTTAAATTTTTACTTAAAAGAATTTAATATAAACCTAAAATAACAAATTTCAAGAAAAAAATTATATTTTCTTTCTTTAAAAACTTGAATGATTTTTTTTTAAAACTTTAAATAACACATGTAAAAAACTTTAGACTTTCGTTTTTTAAACTTTTGACTTTTTTAAAGTCCTTAACAAACGTGAGAGACAAAAATAAATTGAATAAGGAACTAAACTTAAAAAAAAACTAAAAGTAAACAATTATACATATAAGACACAAGATATTATGACTTAAGGCATATTACAAACAGATACATTACAACCACAGATAAGAGAGAATAATAGCAAATATGACAATGCTAATAATAACAACACTAACAATAGGAGGCATTAGCAGGTTTAAGGAGGAGTATGCTGGTTTAAGGCAGCATAGTAGGCGTTGCAGATTTAATGCAGCGGTAGAGAAAGAGGTGATATAGAGCGAATGATCTTAAGTTATTGTTCTGCAATAATTTAAACAGAGGAAGAAACAATGTAACAAAAAGCTAGAACGCTCTACAGTGGAAATGGGAGGTACAAAGTTTGAAAGAAAAAAACTTAATAAATTGTCAAAGCAGCCGAAAGAATGCTAAGAGAACTGGCAGTACTTTTATTATCAAAGCTATCAAAGGTGAAACTGAGATAAGCATGCTGCGATAACAAAGGCCTTTGCAGCAATATATGCAATAAACATTTATATAAAACCAATATAATTGAATCCTGCAATAAATTTGACTGAAATTAAATTTTTGTTAATTTTTTTTTTTTTTGACAAAAGTTCAAAGACCCATACTTTTATTACTATAATAAAGGAATACATATGAAGTTCAGATAACGCTAGCTGCTGTTCCAAAAAACCCAGCACAAAATGCAGCCCACACTAAGGCATGTTCCCCCATCCTATCCAAAACAAGAAAACTATGATAACCAGCTTCACATAGACATACAAAATGCAGCCACTCTAAGGCATGCACAAGACGATATCGATATACACACCAACACTTATATCCATACATACTGAACCACTACAATCATACGAAGAAGCCACTAAAACAAAATAACCCATATAATCCCATATACCATAAACATAACTGACCATCCGAAGAGACCAAAACATTGAACTTCAAAAGGAATAAGGAATATAAAAGCTTTACAATAAGGATTATATATCCTGCAAAAGATAGTTAGAAACCTGCAAGCAAATAGATTAGATTTTTTGATTTTTTTTGAAATTTATGAGAGTAGAATTTTAAAAAAACTGAGATCAATATTTAAAAAAATAAAAAGATAGCTGGAATTAGAGTTTTGAAAAACCCGCACACCAAATCAGTAAGAGAGATTTATTATTGAATACAAACAAAATTAAAAACAGTGGATTGAGCTATAACCTTGTGTTTGACACGACAAAGGTTAAGCCAATCAAATTTTAAAATCTTGATGCAAATTTAACATCAACTTAATCTAAACTTGAAATTGAAAACCAAGTTAGAAAATCCCGCACAAAGAGGATTAGTAATTAAGAATAAACTAGTTTTGGCGGCAAGCCTTCCAAAACGAGTTAAACAAAATAGGTTTGGCGGCAAGCCGACCAAACCATGAAAGGAAATACAAAAACAAGAAATAAAAAAGAAATCCAAGTAAGTTTATTGATTGAATTAATGTTACCATGCAAGATGAAAAACTTGAGAGAGCAATCACCTAGATGAGAGTGGAGACACAAGAGCTTTTGAAAGGGGAAAAGCAAAGAAAAACCCCTTGTGTATTATGAATGAAGGCAAAGTCTAAAAGAGAGAGAGAGAAAGCAAGAAGCTCATTACAATAACATCATTGAGAAGAAATGAGAGGAGAAGCATCTCTTAAAAAGAGCTGAGTTACAAATTAACTCACAAATCTATGGATGCCACCATTCAGAATGTGTGTAATGTGTCAACATCCTATTAAGGAGGATAAATCAATATTCCTTAATAAAGGAAAATAAAAGAAATGACATGTCCTCACACATGTACTAGAGGACAAATTACATGTAGGGATTCCAAAGGAATATGCCAAATTAAATACAACCAAGGAAAGATTAATATTCTAACAAAAGTACCTGTTTTGGGAAGACAAAATTTACTCCAACAAAGTTGAAGGGGAATGTTGGTGCTTGAACTTCCAGCTTGGACAACTTTGAGTATCCATCTTTTGTGTTATATTCTCCTGACTTAGAGACACACCAAATTAACTGAGCTGCCCCAAATCTAAACACAATGCTTCTATTAGCCAAAACAACTGTGAGCAAACTAACATCCCTATTTGAAAAACCAAAGAAGGAGAAATCCTTCCATTTCCATCCCGAGGATTGATTCACTGCCGCAAAATTGACACAATCTTTGACTTTGTCCCTCCAAGCCTATTTCAAGATGTTGCAGATTTGCCCAATATTCAGTAAACTATCCAGACTAGGAAAACCCACCCATGAATCTTCCCAAAAGAGGGCCTTACTAACATCATGTATGTCCCAAGAAAGATAAACGTTGACAATATTTTTGCAAATTTGCATGAAATTCTAGACTTTAGAGCCCCGAGGTGGATTGAAGGAATTGAACATACCCAAAGGACAATCATCATCCAAATACTATCCTCTCAAAATTCTAGCCCATTTCCTATGAGGCTCCTTATACATTTGCCAGATGAGCTTAGCACCTAGAGCTTTGTTTTGAAGTAAAAGATCTCAAATACCAACTCCTCCCGCTTCCCTTGACTTACATATCTTGTCCCCAAATATAAGAGCTAGCTTGTCTTTATCACTGTTTCCTTTCTAGAAAAACCACCTCATCATCTGATTGAGCTTCTGATTGACCCCAACCAGGAGTGACAAACAAGAAATCAAGAAAATGGGCATGGCTGCAATGACAGATTTTCACATGGTTGTCTTCCCAGCCCAGGACAGCAACCTTCCCTTTCAAGATGACATTTGAGCATCCATGTTCTGTTTGAGCAGATCTCAAAGCTTGTCTAGACGAATTCCCTTCGCCAAAGGGATGCCCAAATAAGTGCAGGGAAGTTCTCCCTTCTTGAAGTCCAAGATTTTTAGAATTTCTAGCTCCTTCGTAGGAGGGGTGTGAAAGAAGAAAATTTTAAACTTAGCTTGTCTCACCTCTTGTCCAGATGCCAGAGAGTAAAGATTTAGAATGGACTTCAATTGGGACACCTCCTTCGTAGCTGCTGCCCCAAAAAGCATAGTGTCATCTGCAAATTGCACCAACCATTTTCCAGTCATGTGTGAATCAGGTCTTCCACAAGCAACTCAAGAAATTTGTTATGATATTTTTTGATGATATCTTGATTTTTAGAAAAACATGGGAAGAATACACTAGGCATCTTGAGGAGGTATTGAGTATATTGGAGTGAGTCACTATACACCAAGGAGTCTAAATGTGGCTTTGGCATGATAGAGCTTCTCTAACTAGGCCATATCATTAGTTCTAAAGGTGTGAGGGTAGATCCTAAAAAGATTAAGGCAATTGTTGACTAGTCTACACCTACATATCTCTCTCAGCTCAAGGGATACTTTGGATTGTGTGGTTTCTATAGGAGATTTTTAAAGGGATTTTCAAGAACAACTTCACTTATACATTTGATGAAGAAAGTGGCTTCCATATGGTCAAATGCAACACAACAATGTTTTGGTCGCCTCAAACAGGTGATGAGTACTTGCCCAATTTTAGCTATTTCCGACTTCTCCAAATTTTTTGAGTTTGAGTGTGATGCCTCAGGAGAGGGAACATGAGTTGTACTAATGCATGAAAAGATTTGGAGAGTGATGCCTTAGGAGGGAGAATAGGAACTATGGTATATACTACTGTAGGAAACACATTTGATTGCATTCAAAAGAATGAAGTCGAGAGGGGTATAAAAGAACTATTCCGTATATGACAGAGATGTTGGCCATCATGCATGCCTTGGCGAAATTCAGACCTTACTTGGTGGAAGACAAGTTCATTGTTAAGATTGATCACTATAGCATAAAATACTTTGTGAATCAGAAGGGCCTAGATGATAGACAACAAAAATGTGTGAGGAGACTTTAGGCATATGCTTTTGATATTGTTTATGTCAAGGGGAAGAAAAATGTGGTCGTTGATGCTCTATCCAAGAGATCAGGGAGATGATTTCAACAAAAAATGCCAAGGACTCATGGTCAAAAGGTATAATTGAGGGTACTATATTGGATAATAAGTACATGGTCATTAATGAGCTAATAATCTACAAGGACAGATTTTATATGGTACCTAATTCAGAATTTAAGGTGAAGATATTGAGGACTTTTCATGATTCACCTATGGCTAGTCACTAGGGTTTCTTCAAGACTTGTAGGCAAATATGGAAATGTTCACATGGAAAGGACTTGAAAATGAGGTCCTTAAGTATGTTCGAGAGTGTTCCACATACCAATAGAACAAGAATGAACATACTCATCTAGCGAGTTTGTTACAGCCCCTACCTATACCCAATCAGAATGGGAGTGCATCAATATGGAGTTCATCACTGAGCTCCTTAAGGTACAAGATAAGGATTGTATATATGTTGTAGATAGACTAGCAAAATTTGCACATTTCTTTGCCATCTTCACAACATACACAACACAGCTAGCTACTTTATTCTTCAAAGAGATTTTTAAACTTCATGGGATGCCCAAGAGTATAGTTAGTGATAGGGACAACAAGTTCCTAAGCCTCTTCTGGTAGGAACTTTTCGAGTTGAGTGGGACTAAGCTCACTCCCAGTATCAATTAGCATGTTCAAACAAACGGGCAAATAGAGATAGTAAATAACTTGGTGGAAGGCTATCTCATGAATTACATTTCAAGAGAGCAGAGGGCATGGGTTAGATGGCTGCACCTTGGTGAATAGTGCTATAATTCCACGTACCACATGTCTATCAAGATGGTACTATATGGGTATGAAGCTTCAAACTTTATTGATTTGCTCTTTGGGGATATTGGTGCCTAAAGCAAGAGATTTGCTACAAGAGAGTTAGGGCATCATGAAGTCATTGAAAGAAAAGCTGTAACAAGCACAAAATCAACAGAAGTTGTATACTAATTAGCATCGCATAGAGCACAGTTTAGAGGTTGGTGACATGGTATATTTGAAGCTTCAACTATACAGACGATCCACTCTCAAGAAGAGTAGGTCAGAAAAACTTTAGCCCTAGTTGTATGGTCCTTTTAGAGTCTTGTAGATGATTGAAGAAGTGGCTTGTGAGTTAGAGCTATCAGTGGGCAGTAGAGTACATAATGCATTCAATGTCTCACGACTCAAAAAGGCACTTGGGCATAATGTGATTCCTTCTTTGGAGTTGCTACCATTGGATGAGGAGAAGTTGATTTTGATTCCTAAGGCTATTATTGATTTTAGGGAGCATATTCTACGAAAAAGGATTATCAAAGAATATTTGGTCAAGTGGATGAATTTGTCGGTGGAGGATGCAATGAAGGAAAGTGAATAGATTTTGTAGCATCCAGAGTTGCAATTGCTTGGGGACAAGTAGTTTTGGGGAGGGAGAACTATAATGTGGCCTTCCTAAGCACTGACAATAGGATGACTGTTAGCCTATTCAATGGGTTTCTTTAGGTTAATGAGTTAGGGTTATGAAACTTTTGGGGGTTTGGTGACTATCAGTCCAACTAATACAACAATAACAAGTGTTGCATTGAGCTTAGTTTGTTAAGGATTCTTTATGACTTTCTAGAAGGGTCTTGGGCAATTTGTCCATTTTACTATGTTTAGTAAGTGATAGTCTGGACAATGACTTGGTCAGTTGGTAGTGGGACTGCTATGGGTTGGTCGGTGATTGCATTTAACGATGTTATTTTGGTGTCTAATGTTCTCCAAAGGTATTATTTTAAATAACTTTACAATTATTAAAGTTAAATTAAATATTTAACATTATTTAATTTAATAAGTAACTTTACATGGGCGCCTAGGGGATATAAAGAATTGTTTTTAAATATTAAATAAAGTGCCATCTAGGAGTGGGTGCCTACATGGGAGACATAAGGGGGTGTTTTAACTTAAATAAAATATTTTATAATCCTACCTAGGTGTGGGATTTGGAGGAGAATAAAAGGGCCTCTTGAGCTCATTTTTTATTATTTACGTTTTGGAGATTTTGATATTACGGTTTGCTGGTTTGGACTTGGTTCAGCCAAAGGTTTGTGAGGATGAAAACCTTTACAAAGGACATCTACTTTGATGGTGAAAGATCCTTCCCAATACATTGAATGGTGGTTTGATTTAGATATCACATTTGAGCTTCATTGTTTGAGATTTTAGTTTGCATCTTCATTTGAGCATAAAAAGTAAAGGACAAGTTTGTGGAGACAAGGAGGAGAGATTGGAGAGTTTTACACCAGATATTGTGTCTCCTTGCTAGACGCTCCTTCCCTTGGCTGGCTGTACGATTTGTGCTTGGTTTTGGGGTTTTGTGGAAGCTAGACATCTAGATTGGGAGGGCATTTCATGGTATTTTGAGATACCTAGGGTCTATCATTGATGTGAAACTCAGTTCGTGGGCAAAGGAGTCTGTTTGGAGGTGTGGTGTCCATGTTTGGGGGCTCTAGTTCAGTGTTTTCTGAGTACAAATTAGACTTGTAAATACTCAAATCATCTGGGTATGTTTGTATTGTTTATCCGAAGCCAATTGGCCATCTTGGTATTGTTGAAATTGAACTTATATTGCTGTCCACAAACTGTTATAAATCTGAAATACATTTCCACTTGTGGGTATTTGAATATTGTGCATTCTGGGTGCTATTCCTTATATATCAGTTTGCAAATATTATTCATTGCATTATCTATTTCTATATTTTGGGTTACCTTTTAAACAATAACTAGCATGCAAAAAAACAAAAGGAAAATTGAGGCTGTAGATTACAATTGGCTAGAAGGTGAAGAAACATCCTCCATCTATTGCAAAGTGGGTAGATTGACTTCTAGGAGTGACATCTTTTAATGTCATTGTTGGGTAGAGGACAAATGTAGGCAGTCGAGTTATTGTTATTGTGAGCCAAAGTTGTGTAAGTCTTGTGGTTGTGAGGGATCATTGTCTTTGTGGGTTGTGCATGCGCTTGTGAAAATGACTTTGAGAAGCACTAGAGCGGCCTTGGGAAATGTTGTGACATTTCTTTTATAGAGTGGAGAGAAATGGCTCATATGGAGAGGGTTCTTAAAGGGTTGAGAGAAATTTAATTGAGATCGGTTGCTATGAAGACTATGCAATGTAGAGGGGTTGCTATTGATAGGAATGATTATGACAAAGAATGTCACGTGGGTAGCCTGGAAGAAGACAAAAGAAGGATAAAGTTAAAAGCCTTAATCTATCTAGCATTGTTTTGTGTATATGTATTGAAGAAGAGAAGAAAGAATGTGTGTAGCCTGTGAAAGAAGACATCATCATCAAGGAGGATAAGGAAAAATTGCTTAGTGGGAGAATATCCTTTTGAGGAATTGAGAAGGTTGATAGATGTGCAGCAGAGCATAAAAGAAAATGAGTGAAAAAGAGTACCTTGATAAGTTACCAGACAAAGAGAAAGGAGATTACATTGAGAGGGTGACATTTTTTGATTATCATGATCTTAACGGTGTTGATTTGTGTGTAGGTGCAAATGTGAGTGGAGAATTGAGAAAAAGGATTTTGGTGGAGGATGCACAATGGTGGGTCAAATCTTAAAAGATAGAAGCAAATAGAGGTATTGGGTGGAGGTTGATAAAGAATGGTGGATTAAATTGAACGAGAGAAGGAAGAAAGGAGAGAAGCTTTTTAAGGAGGATGTTGGGCTATGGTGTGTTAAATTATAGCTTCGATCTGATTGATTTTTTTTTTGATAGGTAACATGTTTTTTGTATTAATAATGAAAGTTGTTACAATATAGAGATAGGTAAGAGAGCATAAAAGGCCCTCATTTTAACCCTGATATAATAAAGATGATGCAGATGAGAGACAAAAGGCATCAATGCCTACAACATAACCGACCCCTAAAGCGAGAAGATAGAGACAAAAACTTGGGTTTCACCCTGCCTAATAGAACACCCGTCAGCCACCTCACTCTTTGAACCAGGATGCAGCCTCTTCCCTTGTAAAGTTGGGGATGGAGTGGTCTTCTACCACGGAGAAACGTAGCCTGCCAGCACCACTTGCCGTCTCCCTGCCAAGCAGAGATTCGTCAACCCCTGAGCCTGTTCTTGTAGCCGCACCAGTCGCCTCCCGTCCTCCCCTGTTTAATTGGTATCTCAGAGGCTCGCCATGTGGTCGCACACTTTTCCCGGGAGTCGTCTTCATTAGGCCCTTATTACCAGTCTCCACCTCCCCTATATTTGCTTGCAGAAAGTTTATCATAGTCCGCCATGCCCTAGTAGCTTTCGGCAGGTGAACTTCTCGTGGGTTCGCAGACGACCACACCACCAATGGCTGCAGCGGAGTATCTCTGCCTCCAATTTGCCTCCATGGGTTCGAACCCATGTTCAACCCTATCCCGAGCACAGCTTGTTCAATGATTTCCCCAACCCCCACAAGCCATTGTTGGTCAATGCATGCTTCAACGACCTTTGGACGTCTTCTTTCGTATCCCCCACCATCAGAGCCAGCGCAACAAAAAGTGAGGCGATATCCAAATTCGACCTCCTGCGCCAGTATGTGTCCATGAATTTCGGCCCCAAGAAGTCCATAACCACACTCAGAAAAGCTTGGTCCTCAAAGAGGAAGATATTCTTCAGACGCTGAGCCGTTATTTTCCCCTCATACGCCTGCGTTTGGTTGCCTGATTCCAACGCGAAATTTGCTTCCATGGCTGATATTGCACCTCTGCAAAAGACTTTGTTTAGCTTGTGTCGAGAAGTGAGGGGGTTTGCCATTATAAATTCAAAAATAAATGAATTCCCGCGAAGGTTTTGGATACACGCAATCCCATTTCTTCCTACGTGCGGCATTATAACATGTGGTGCTTTGTTCTCCCATGAGTGTTCTTGAACGGGACCAATAATTGAAAGTCACTCCAAAGAGGGTATCGCGCGGGGTGACATCAATAAAACTGCATCGGGTTAGTCCAATTTGAGGAGACCGAAATCTTCAAAAATAACGTTCTGATTTCCATGGGGGTTATTTGCTCCTAGGTTGGCCAACATATCGGCCACCAGATTTGCCTCCCTATAGACATGGGAGATCCTGAAATCTTCGAACTTTGGCAAAAAGCACCTAATCTGATTAATGTGCCTGTCAAGATGCCATGACTCCAGTTTACCTTTTTTGATCCCGTTAATGATGATTTCTGAATCCCCTTCCAAATTCACCTTCTTGAAGCCCATCTTAACACCCAACAAGATGGCCTCTTTTGCGGCTTCACATTCTGCCTCACTATTGGTCCCATCTCATAGCCTCTTCGTTGTAAGAGCAACAATATTGCCTTCGTAGTCTCTTGCGATGCCGCCACACCCGGAAATGCCCGGGTTTCCTCTGGCAGCCCCGTCGAAGTTAATTTTGATCCAGCCTTCCTCTGGCGGTTGCCAGGCACACCTATCTTTACGAAGAAGAGGATTAACCCTTGCAGTCCCATTAGCGGGCGCTTCGATCTAATTGATTTATCAATATACATACATATGATTAATGTTAACGTATATATATATATATATATATTCAAATGAGTTATATTGAACAGATTCGATATATTAGAATGAATCGACTTTAGTCGATTACATTCAATATATATTTAACATGCTTTGGATCGGATTCTATAATGTAATATGTTACGATAACTATTGATAGTTATCCGTAACCATTGTAATCGACATAGTCGATACTATTCACAAATGGTATGTGTTACTATAACTATCATACGATAGTTATCGTAACAGATATACATATATATGTGTTATGATAACTATCGTATGATAGTTATGCGTAACACAATGCTGTTACAATTATATATATGTGAATCGGTGTGTAATATATAAACACGGCTTATGTTATTAAACATCAGTTACGAAAGGGTATGTAAGACATGACCCTACGTGGCTCATGCCACGTACGGTCATGTCTCTACATTAGACTGTTATATTATGTATATATAAACATGTGCTGTGGTAATATATCAATCACAGTGTGCATATATATCATTATCACAGCAACATATGAGATATATATCTATGCAATTACAACACAGTAAATATAGATAAATATATATATACTCAAGATAATATCTTGTGAACAACACAAGAAAGAATACTGAATTCTCTCTAAACAAGATCTCTATTCCTAACATGGTGGATGGATGTCCATAAGAGGAATGAAAGTTAATGGCCAAATTTGGTGGAGGATGGGATTTGTCCTAGCTAAGTGCTATAAGAGGTGAAGAAAGACATCCTTCTGATGCATCTTTTATAATAATAGAGTATGTTACAGATTGTATATTTTCTGGAAGTGTGGTTCTACCACTTTGATTCAGTTTGTGGGCACCATGTCTGCAAATTTTCTTACCCAACATGTATAATGCAGGGAGATCTGGGTCCAAGAGCAATCTTGTGTCACCAAAAACAATAGTAGGTTATGTTTTCAGTTTTTCTTTAGTGTTGGTTGGTGCTTGTTTGGTGGATTTCTTTTCAGCTTGCTTTCTTGGAGGATTGCTATGGGAAGGCTGCTAGTTACAAATGGATTTTAGACTTATAATTGTGTTACAATATACCTTTAGGTTTCTATAGGATTATATCAAATTTGTACATGCCAATTCCTTGTGCAAATGGAGTGCTTAGAAAATGTGACAAGAATTGCTATAGGGACTGTATACTGTGTTATAGGATGATTGTGTGTTATATGCTGAGTTACCGGATTCGGACCCTGGACCCCGGATCCGGGTCCGGATTCTCGTCTCGATCCGGGCAAGGTCCGGATTTTGACCTGTGGGTCTGGATGGATCTGTTACCCGCGGATCCAGACGGACCCACAGGTCCAAATCCGGACCCTGCCCGGATCCCGCACTGACCGGGTAGAGAATTCGAGGATCCCGGGCGAATCCATAAGGACCCGCAGCCAGCAAAGTTTAAAAGTGGGCCCAGAACAATTAAAAAGTGTTTTTTTAATTTTTTATTTCCTTCTAACCCTAAAACGACCCTTCTTATGGAGCCTCCAAATACATTTCATTTCATTTTTGCTCTCTCATTCTTGGTGAGGTGGTTGTATTCGAAGGAGATTGATTGTGGAGTGACAAATACCTTCCACAAAGCAGATTTGAGTGATTAAGGTATGCATTTCATCCATATTCTTTAGTTTTTTGAATCTTTGATAGATTATTTCAAGTTTTTGAAAAGTTTTAAATTTTTTTCAAGCTTTTGTATAAGTTTTGAAGTATGTTTTTTTTACATTTTTGTTATAGATTGCAACAATCATACAATGAGTAGTCAAGGCTCAGTGGGTGGGAATAAGACTCCAAATTTTAGAACTAATAAAGGGTCTCCTTTAACTACAAGGATTTCTCAATGTCCTGGAGGTGGGGGGTATATATGGAAATGTAAATTTTGTAATGTACAATATAGAAGCTCCTACTCCCGAGTAAAATTACATTTGTTTGGCCCTGGGGGTCAAGGGATTAACATGT
>MU228363.1:3552711-3569188 GCA_018584345.1 Thuja plicata | reverse complement strand
TTTGCCACTTGCATTGTACATTTAACACTTAACACTCTTGAATTTATCTTGTATTGTTTTAATTTTGTTGGTTTTCTCTCTAGGTTGCGAGCTCTTCTGCCGCTGAGCGGAATTGGAGTACTTACTCCTTTATCCACTCAGTCAAGCATAACCAGTTGGCTGCAAAAAAAACAGAAGACTTGGTGTATATTCACAACAACTTGCGCCTCGTGGCACGAAACGATCCAAAATATAAGAAGGAACCAGAGAAGCTTTGGGATGTAGCACCTGAGAATGCTGACTTGGATATGACCATTCGGGATCTTGCTAGATCCACTTTGGCTAATTTGGATGATGATGAGACAGGCGCAATACCCTCTAGTGCTAGTGGAACCATTTTTGGTTCCAGTGATGATATTGATCAGCCACTTGCAACTGTTGGAGACCTCGTTGATACGGATTTTTTTGATAATCCATTTGATGATTGATGAACACTTTCATGATTGATGAACATTGAATCATGTTTCAAATTTGAATGAACTATATTTTGAATTTTCATTTTGTAATTCAGTAATTCAATGTGCTTATTTTCTTTAGATTCGTGAACATAGATCAATGATCAAGTATACTATGTACAGATTCATACTATGAAATGATTTAGTTTTAGAATTATGTATATTTCTCTATTTTTTTTATATATAATGCATATATATATATATATATAGATATAATTATATATATATATATATATACACTAACGAATCCCTACGAACCCAAACGACAAATTTTTTTTTTCACGAATCCACGAACCGGATTCGCGAGCCCGAATCCGTCCCCGAATCCGAATCGACAACTTAGGTTATATGGTGTTTTTCCTTGGTGTTAGGTTGCAACATGGATATGAGGACTTGCTTTAGATGTTATGATTGGTCATGTGTTGGACTGGCTGGATAACACGACTGTCATCATTTTTATGCAATATAATCAGTTGTCATTGCTTTATGCAATATAATCGGTTATAAATGAATGTAGTTATTATACAAAACTCTACTGATATACTTTTCCTTTTGATAATTGACCGTCTTTCTAAAAGGTGTGTTCTTTTTGTCTTTTCTAACCTTGGTAGTGTTGGTTTTATTTATTTCACGTGACATGTATTGCTTCTAGCAATATTGATTGTACATAACAATTTGTGGACTTTATTTCTCTTGTTTTTGTGTCATTCTTTTTATTCTTCTACAACTTCTACATTCCTATGGTGGTGACTATTATTTCTACTAGCATGAGAATTTTGTAGGTTGCTAGATTGGTGGATTTTTCTTATTGGTCGATCTTATTTTTCCTAACACACGGCTGACCATTTCTTAGTTTACTAAGTTTATTTGTTGATGCACAAGCTATTGGGAGTGTTCTTTGACTATGACATTTTTCTTGGTCATTTATTTTTCATTCAGAAGTATTATAAAACTTGATAGTTTGATATTCAATATTGAACAATGGAGACAAAGTCTCCTTAAATAGGGATTACATGCAGCGTTTCTAAAACAAAAACGAACTAACAAAATAGAAACTACCTAAATGACTATAACTAAGATGACCATTATAGAAACATTATAATATTTAATACCCTCCCTTAATGGTCATCATATTAACTACAAAAAAAGCATAGAAGGCTGCGACATGAGCCTGCTGCTGAGACCTTCCTTGAATCTGCAGAACTTCTAGAAACGACCAAGAATACCGGAATCCGTCCAACCTGATGTTGGGTAACAAAGCTATCCCTCTGAGATCAACAGCTGAAACCGACAAAAACCTGAAACAACAATTTTGTGGAAAAATTGGTAAACCCTCGTAACACAATTTTGTCAAAAACCACAAAAAAACGTTTGCAGATGTTCACCCTAGCAACTCCAGGTGCGACCCAAAATAGATTGCAAGAAACAACGATTTTTGTGGAAAAAATCGCCAAACCTTTAAACAGAAGTGAAAATGTACAAGTAAAAAACAGGTCTGAGATGGGCGTGCTTTGAGAATAAACAACCAATGACTCCAGACAAAATGCGTCCAAAACTCCAAATAAAACATGTTCAATCAGATGGTTTGGAAGCCAAGAGCTGAGCCGCTCTTATATCCCAGTGATCATGAAGCACAAATTGGCTACCACATAGAGGAAACAAAAACCCTAGCCACGCGGGTTTCCTTCAACAAAAAAACACGAACAAAAAATGAGCTCAAAAAGCCCTCGACGACACAAAAACGTGTGAAAGAGCAGCACCCAGAAATAGTGAAACTCGCGTCCTTCGATCATAGATGGACACAAAAAAAAGTGCCATCAGGAACTTTAAATTCCTCACGTGAATTTTAAAACGCAAATTATAGGAAAACCGACTAGAAAAGTTGCAGACGCAACCTAACAAAACACACTACCTAGTTTGAGTGCTTGTGCAGGTCCAAATGCACAAGTTAAAAACCCTCAATCAGAAAATGCTGCCCAAAAAAGTGACGCGAGGGTTTGGAGAACGAACATGAGGACGTGATGCAGGCAACCATCCTCAAAAAACCCTCAAAAACATGCAGAAAAAAAGGCCCCACGAACCTCCCAAAATCTTGAGCCCTCCCATGAGGGAGTCAGACCCAAACCGACTCCTGCTTTGATACCATGTTATAAAACTTGATAGTTTGATATTTGATATTAAACAATGGTGACGAAGTCTCCTTAAATAGAGATTACATGCAGAGTTTCTAAAACAAAAACGGACTAACAAAATAGAAACTACCTAAACGACTAAAACTAAGATGACTATTATAGAAACATGATAATATTTAATAAGAAGTGCGATATTGTGATGTTCAACCCCCAATGTTTTTCAATTTTTGTTGCCAAGGTTATAGTGTTTCTTGCCAAATGGAATAGGTTTTGTTTTACAGATGTTTTGAACTGAGTTTAACCTATTTATTCAAGATGCCATAAACAGAGCTTAAAGCCAAAAACAATACCAAACTGAAGATTACCGTAAATAAACTTAACATTCAACCATCCTTCAATAAAGATTAAAGGTACCTTATTTCAGAATTTTTCACTAACTTTCAGGTCTGATTACAATTATCCTTTTGGATAGCAGCAATAACAGAAGATAATGTAGCCCAAATCAAGTGAACACCCTTTCAAGAGCAGCAATATAAAATGCCTCTTCAACTTCTGCTGTAGCTTCCTTATGCATGTAATGACCAAGAGTAAGCGCCCAGAATTTCCTTTGATGCAGAGATAGGCTTCAAGACAATGCTCAGAACTCAGAAATATAGATTATTAATCAGATTTCCAATCATCCAAGTCAGCACAAATAGAAAATCATAGAAGTTGCTTCACAGTATGCAGTGATGGACTTCCCAACACCCTCTAGACATTCAACCCTCATAAAAAAACGCCCAGACCAATAAAATCTGCCAACGGGATCACTGTAAAAACTCAGAAATTTAAATCAGATGCTAACTTGTAGAGGAATCAGATTTGGTTCACAATATAGGGCGAATTTGTATAAAAAATTCAGTCTTAAACCACTTCATTCTGTCCCGTTTCTCAGAAATATCATGCCTTTAACCACTTAGACCATGGTGCCACTATTCCTCCCTTTGCACAAGGGTTTCCAATGTAATTCACTCAGAAGCAAAACTTGGAGATGAACTAATCCCAAACACCCAAGGTGGCCAGCTACAAATAGGATGTTTTTGCTTCCCTAAAATAAAATCTGCTTCAATACTTTCTTTCCACTGCTCAGATCTGTACGCCTCAGTCTGGAAACCATTTTAAATCAATATCCATATTCGTTTTTGCCATCATGTGCCCTAGTTGACCATTTTATTGATTTTTTTTTGTATTCATGGCTGCTTGACCTGGGAAACTTCTGAAAGAAAGGAAACACCATAACCAAACTTTGCAAAAACCTCATATTAAGAAACTCTCAGACTAGAGATGTTGCAATCCAAAGAACTGATAATTTTTCACCATTTGCTGAGAATATTAAACCCAACAAAATACCAAAAATCTGCTCAAAATCGCTATCAATGAAAACCCAATATTGCTCTTGAATGAAGCAGTTGTCCCATTATCCTGGTGAGATATTTCACCCACGAAGACAATGCATTCTTCAAGCTCTGAAAACCCTCAAATGCGTTCCACAATATTTCTTCCTGTATGCCTATGAAGCGAATAATGAAAACTTGTTTTTTATCCCTTCCATTCCCCTCCAACTAGGCAAAAGGCAATCAATTTTTAGCGCCCCCACTCTTCCATGCTCGACAAAGGGAAATTTAATGGATTTAATTGCCCACTACTTCCACACAGCATAGGATTAAAAGATTTAATTAAATCCTTATGACTCCCAAAAGCACATGCCCAAAACATTAGGATTAATGATTAAGATAAATTTAAAATATTTCATCATTCAATTATTTGGGCAGCAAGATAAGGTTAAATAAAATAATTAATTAAATGCATTTTTAGTGTAAACTTTAGAGTTTGTTTGCATTTAATTAATTAAATACTCTAAAGTCCCCCTAACCATAAGTATTAGCCTACAGGAGAACCCATAATAGGCTAATGTCCACCGAAAACTTAGTGCTAGAGAGGGGACATTGCAGATATCAACTTTGGGAAGTGTAGAAATATTCAAACTTTTCAGAGGTCAATATTCATTCATTCTTGAGTAGCTGATTCTAACTCTAGGTCATGATTGTTTTCTTTGGCAGTTGGTTTTAAGATCTGCAATACCTTTGCCAGGGTTGCAGTTATTGTATCGTTTGTTCATTTAACTGAGAGGAACAATCTCTATTTTATCAAAGGCAAATCTTGTTCAATATAGAGTGGGTAGAAAAGAGTAGGTGGAAGAGTTAGAACAAAGAGGGAGTAGAGCTAGAAGAACAACCACTATTGAAAGAAGGGAGTAGAACTCTATTTTAGCAGAGCTGAGAAGAAAAGAACAGAGACTCCATGAGGGAGGAGAGAAAATGAGATGAAGGCCGTATGAGAAGCCATATATAATGAAAGAATAGCTTGGTTTTGGGTAGTAGTTACAGTTATTGTAGGCTTATGTAATTTTGTATGCAAGTTGTAATTTTCTATATTTACTTTATTAATTTACTATGGCTTTGCACTTTTCACTTCCATCTTGCATATGGATTTGTTGAGTAGGTGTTGAACTGTTAGATTAGGCTGTTTTTCATTAGACTCCCTGGTCTTGACTTGCATTAAAATGAAGAGAGAATTATCCTTAGCCATCTGATTAGAGCATCCAAATTCTACTACCCACTGTAGAGTAGGGAAACGAGCATACCACTTTTCAAGCGATAGAAGGTGCATTCCAATTAATATCATTTTTAGAGTGGTTTTGTCATTGTTCTTACTTGGGTTGCATTTCCAAATTCTTGAATCTTTCCTCTAGGTCCACTAGTCTCCCAACTTATGGAAACACTTGATTCTACAATGTGCAAACTTTGCCTAACAGTTAATGTCTTCTTTTCTTGTTCATCATTGTTGAATCCATCTTGAATCTTGATGCTTCTTTCCATTGTGTTTTCATCCAATTCCTTTTTTTATAGAATATTTCCTGTCCCTCAACTTTAGTGAAGTATGCTTGCTCCATTTTTTTAATCTTCTCATCCTAGAGTAGCTTCATTTGCTGTGCAATTCTAGTTTCTTCACCTGGGTCTATATTGTAAGGAAACCAAAATGAAAGACATCATATGGAACCTTCAAATTCAAAGAATGATCTAAATTTATTGAAAGTCTTTTTTTCTATGTTTTACCCCACACTTTTCCAAATGCGAATAGAGTTACTTGATTTGAGGTTGTATTTAGTGTAATCAAATTCTACTGATTCTAGAGTTAAAAACTCTTTTTGAACAGATAACCTGTGCTTCATTTGATTTTTTGAACAACTCTGAGTACATCCCATGCCTTTTTTTGGGTGTTCTTACTTCTTAGTCTGAACTCTTTGCACTTTGCAGAGAAATGAGACATGAAAGTTCATCTCACGCATCTTGGTAAATTTCTCTCGAGTGCTTGTAGCCTTTCTTTCTCTTATAGTGGCTTGCCACAACCCTATGTATTTTAATAATTATATGTTATGTTTCTTACAGAGATAGTAATTGTGGCCATTGAGGATGCTGTGGCCTGAAATATATGCAATTGTTCAATGATTCTGATGAAAACTTGGATGTCCCCAAAATCAACAGTGAGAGAAGCAAAAGTCTGCATAATCAATACATGGCCTTTGGAAGATTGAATATCTAAAAAGCACCTTTCCCTCCAAAATCAAATTTGAAATTCACAATATGATGTGGTTGGATCTGCCACATCGCATACTATTATTATCCAGAATCTCACTCCTTTTTTTGCCACTTGTCACTTGTGTAGTGGCTGTTTTTCTAATTTTCTACTACCTGTCAGTCCATAATTGGTTGATGGTGATTTAGCATTTGATTGTTGTAAGATATATAAAATTACTCTTTGGCCAATTACACTTTGACATGTGTCATCCATACATATGACATGTTGGAAGTCAAATCATAATTAACTATCCATTAAATGCTAAATCAGCATAACAAAATTTAAGGAGGATTCAGGATCAAACCTGACTCTAAAAGATGAAGCTTAGCCCATTGGATTAGCTGTATGATTGTACCCCAATGTGGGTTTGCAAACCTTTAAAGTTTTTGAAAGAGTTTCTGGCACATGTGCTACTCACAAGAGTAGCACAATGCACCAAATTCTCAGTGCTCCACCATTGCCATCCTTGATTGGTTCAATTGCTCACTAGTGCCTGAACAAGCACTGACACAAAAATTGAGGAACCAATCCAACACCTCTCTGCCAGTCCACTACCTCTATGATGCAAAAACTTAGATCATCCTCTGCCTTAATCAATGGTTTTGGTTGTCTGGCTCACTAGGGACAAACATAAACATGTTTTGTGACTTTGTTATGATGTTGAACTTTTTTGTCCGAGAAAGAACTTGCTAGACCAACTACTATGGAAAAGTATGCTTAGAGTCAAATTTATGTAAGAAAAAGACTCAAGACTGCTTCAACCAGTCCATTATGCAATTGTGTGACTGTCCAAGTAATACGAAACATATAGATGATCCTCTACAAACACATTTATATATTATAAACTGTAAATAGCACTGAAAGCTTTAGAGAATTTGGTATGCAAATGAGACTTTGCATTCATGTACCAGTCTTGCCTCATTATAGTAGAAATCTGCATCTGCTTAAGGTTACATATCAGATGCTCATCTCTTGGAGGTATCTGATTTTCATTGTAAATTGCAATCTTGACTTATATAATTGCCATTTAAACTTTTCTGTAACTGATATTGTGGAAGCTTTCAGTACTCTTCCCATCTTTATAATAATATTAGCAGATAAACAGGCATTTTACACATATTGACAGCTACACTTCTCTCCATAAGGTTGTTCCTTCCTTGGGCTCAACTCTTACACAGATATAATCAAGATCATATTCTGAGAGTTTGGATGAATTCTAGATCCTTTATGTATCTTCTTTGGATAAAATTTGACCAAGGATAGGGTAATTTCTTTTAAACAGACTGAACTGCAAACTGAAGCACATGTATTCTAGAAGGCAATAAAATAGAATGTAGAATACCCTTCTTGAATAAATGCTTTGACTTATCATTAGCCTCTTGGGTTCAATTCCTTCCTTTTGCTCAACACATTATCTTTTGGAACACATCCCTCGTGTTATTGGTTTTAAACAGACTGAACTGCAAACTGAAGCACGTCTATTCTAGAAGGCAATAAAAGAGAATGTAGGATACCCTTCTTGAATAAATGCTTTGACTTATCATTAGCCTCTTGGATTCAATTCCTTCCTTTTGCTCAACACATTATCTTTTGGAACACATCCCTCGTGTTATTGCTTTTTGCTTTTTTGGTGTATATTAATCAACCTGCATCTAGAGGATGCAAGGAGTATGTCAAGTTATTAAGACTCTTTTAACTTATTTTGCAATGGTCAGTTATGTAATCAGGGCCTCTGTAATGTGTTGTTATTCATAACAGTGATTATTACATTGTTGGATGTACAATACATGTATCTTTAGCTGCATTTATATTTGCTCAAATTGCCTAGATGATTATGCTTTCAAACTATGCATTTTTAGTTTTCATCTTATTTTTAAATAAATTTTATAGAATATGCAAGCACAAATAAAAAATGATGGCAATAAGCTCAAAATGTCGAGGGCTGAAACAAAATGGTCTAATAAATAACAGTATATAGTCAAATTTAAAGGGTATTTGGTGTAACTCTAAGAGAACCATATAAACAAGCAATCTATATGTGACTGCAAACTTGAATTAATTTTGTAGAGTAATGAGAGGAACTGCAATAAAGTTTAGTTGAAAATTCTGCAAATTGAAATCTAGTAAACTTTAGTGCTGACATTAATGCCACTTTTATTACTAACCATTAAGATTTAAATCCTACGATTTTTGCATGATATGATGTGCTATGGCATACATTATGGTCTTTATGCATGCTGTTTCTGCTCATTTATTTTTCTCTTATACAGATGATTTGAGGCCTCTATAATATTGTTTAGGGATTCTGAGGTGTTTTTTGTGTTTTCTTACACTAATGTTCTAGGAAGGCAGGGATCTGGATGATAGCAGTCAAAAGGCATCCCCTTCTGTGGAGTCTGATAAAAATACTGCTGTGAACATTGAAATGCAACAGGTAAGTGACCTAGAATTCTGCTCTATCTCTATTAAATAAGGTGGATATGGATTTATTCACATGTGTTTGTGATAAGGGCTTACTGACAACATATACCTTTACAGGATGACATCGAGGTTTCAAAAGTAACAAGTGGATCCCCCCTCCCAGGAGTTAAGGTACTGTGATGCACGTAGATGATTTGGATAATTTTATGTCCTTTATATGACAGCCGAAGACTATTGACAATGCCAACCTAATTGTGTTATTTTTATTTTAGAGTAGAAAAACTTACCGTATATGTTTGTTAGACAATGTCAAAGATATTGATTACATGTGCCAACATTGATTAGATGCTATTTTTCATGGTTACTAATGAGACTAGTTTCACACTATGAACTACTGTTGTTTGTTACATTTAAAACAGCCACCCAGTGAACCTGTAAAGATTCCAAAGGAAACGTTGGACATTCTCAGGGATCAAGTGTTTGGCTTTGACACATTTTTTGTTACAGGTCAGGAACCATATGAGGTGAGAATGCAGAATAAATTTTCACTACATTCATATTTTACCCTAAAAATGACAATTTTGATTACATTTCATTTTACTCATTGGAGCCAGTTTGCAAAAAGTCATGTTTAATAGTTAAAGCTTTTAAAACTTGCTATTGAAAGGATTTCTTTAAACGATACTTTGAAATTTATATAAAATGGGTTAAATGGGGCTACAGTTTCTGGTATTTCTAGTTGCATATGTTGACTGGTAATTAAGAAAAAGTTGAATCTAGTAGACATGAATTAGTAAATATTTAAGTTGTTAAAAATGTCTAAATTCATGTCACTATGTTCAAGTTGAACAACCCACTATTTATCAATACAGAACTAACAAAAGGATTGATTATGAAGGTCACGATTTGGCCACTTGAGGATGCAGATGGCTGAAAGAATTATTTATAAAAGTTTTTTTTCCCATAATTCTTTTGGGAGGAATAATGCATGTGCAGTTCTGATTTTCAAAAGCTTATACCAGATTTCATTTTCTTGTTGCTAGAAGTTAGGAAATACTCTTCCTTGAGTTTTGTTCATTTTATTGGAAACAAGGATTGGATGATCCGTCCATTTTCTCTACTTCTATTCATTTATCTGATGATTGCAGCCGCACAAATTGTTTTTTCTCAATGTGCTTCTAAAGTATATAAGAGTTCACAGAATAATGAAATATTATTAACATTAATTATTAACCGTATTTTTAATGTTAATAACATTGGGTGGTTGGTTGATTCTGGTCTGTCTTTTCTTTCAACAAACTATCTCTTGTATATATGCTGCTATTGATCAATAAAGAATTGCCCATTGCATTCCTGAATTCATTCAAAAGATTATCTCTTCACAGTAGTGCTTGCGTTGCTTTTATTCTAGTCAGATATCTGATAAGTGACTACTAACTAACAAGCACTTTTCCTTTTATCCTCTCAGTTTTGTTCGTAAAGAGCATTTGTCCATGAAAAATGTAGAATTGCTATATGAACTGTTATTGCTTAATTTAGGCAAGAATTAATAACTGTCATGTTTTTGAACTTTCGGTGATAAGCAGGGTGGAGTCTTGTTTAAGGGGAATCTTCGTGGTGAAGCAACTAGTAGCTATACAAAACTAACCAAGAGATTGCAGGTGCATTTCTTTTTATGCCTTTTTTTCCTTACAGTTGGAGGTTCCCAGTTTTCTTCAGGTTTGTAATTCAGAAATTTCAAATCTGTTGATTTCAGGAAAAATTTGGGGAACAGTACAAACTTTATCTTCTGGTGAATCCAGAAGATGACAGGCCCATTGCAGTGGTTGTCCCTAAGGAATCATTACAGGCAGAGCCAACTGGTAACTCTTTTGCTTAATTTAATCAGTGTACTTGATAGCTTCCATGTGATGGTGCAGCACTTGTGATGATGTTTCACTTTTGCCAGTGCCCATAGAAGTGCAAGACAAGAAATAGCTAAAACATGTTTTTGTTGGATCATGTTGAAATATTGGCATTTACCTTTCCATATACCTATTGTTTTCTTGGCGCTTAATCGGCATGCTAGTGAGATATTCTTTAAAGCAGCATTAGAAAACTTTTTTTATTTAATACGTTCAACACAAGGCTGAGGCATTATCTGATTAGATAGTGCACATTTCTTCATAATGATGTGTTTCCTACATCACATAAGCTTAGAACATTTAAAGAAGGAAAATGTATTCTCAAAAATGCCATTGCAAATAATTTTTCAGCAAACACAAATTTGTAAAACCAATGCAAAATGTAATTTTGTTCAAATATTTGCTAGGATAATTGATTGTATTCATTGTTCGTGCCTCCCCTAGATACACATGGAAGACATAACACAATGGAAGCATACTAAAATAAAAACTGACACATAATTCTTCAGCAACTTGTAGAACAGATGTGAATTTACAAAAAAACTGCCCATAATAATTGCAGATGATGATTGAATGTGTGCAGCTGTACCAGAATGGTTTGCAGCATCTGCGTTTGGATTGGTGACTGTATTCACTATTCTACTCCGAAATGCACCTGCTCTCCAACTGAACTTGCTGTATGCTCCATCCTCTCTTTTTGGGCTAGATGTAATGGCACAACAGTTATGCTGTATAAAATTTCATTTGGGCAGCTGCAAGTATTCTAGTTTTCAGAAGTTGTTCTTATTTTTTTTAACAAATCTACATTAAGAATGTTCAGAATTTGTTCTTATGTTTTATGAATTAACATTAGAGGGAGGTCACTAGTGTAAACAAAATAAACAAATTCTGATTCTTGCTTGAATCGACTTTATTTTTTTTCTTTGCTTCATTATAATTGTCAAAAGTTCACAGGAGAAAGACCTCAAGAAGTAATAATATGTTTCATTTTTTCATTCAATGAGCAGGCTAAGATATTAATTATTATTTGAATTGGAGACTGTTATGAAACACGACACTGTTTTCTGAGACATTTCTTATTTTGTAAACAAATAAATAAATTCTGAATCTTGCTTGAATCAACTTTTTTTCTTTCTTTGCTTCATCGTAATTGTCAAAAGCTCACAGGAGAAAGACCTCAAGAAGTAATAAACTGTTTTCAGTAATATTTGAAATTTCTGATTTAGAAAAGGCTTGTTAAATGTTTCATTTTTTCATTCAATGAATAAGCTAAGATATTTATTATTATTTGAATTGGAGACTGTTATGAAACATAACACTGTTTTCTGAGACATTTCTTATTTTGCAGAATAAGTTCATAAGACTTTGTTCATTTGTGTGTGAAATTACAATAGCTAATGCTATTAGATTTCCACAGTCCATGTCAATATTATATGCAAGTTTCTGGATTTGATTGTGTGCAATATTTTTTGATCATCAACATTTCACGACTCAGAACGTTGATGATCAAAAAATCTTGCACACAATCAAATCCATAAATTTGCATATAATATTACAATAGCTTTTACAAGTATGTTTTTAAGGATTCAAGACCAAAAAAACTTCTTTAATTATTTTCTACATGTTATCTAGATCTGGTCAATGGGAGCCGTTGTCACACATTTTAGAGGATCGAAATTACCCAGTATTCATATAAGAAAATATTTTTAATTTTGCTTGAGCATCTACTTAATTTAATATTGTACTCTACCTGTTTAGGGATAATGGGTGGATTATATTATTATAGAGTGTAGCACCGGCAAGGGGTAATTTTAATTCAGTTTATGAGTTTGATTTGTTTGTACCATAGTATTCTACTAGTTTAAGGCTAAATCTATAACGTGCTATCTTTTTATGCAATTCTACTATAGAACCAACTCCTTGACGTTTTTACATGCACACTAGAAAAATTTGATGTTAATTTAATGCCTTGTGGAAGCTTAGTAAGCTATCTAATAGAGCTAAGTGGACTCAGGGTCTCATTTTCAAAAATTAAGTTCAAGTTTAGGGTTGGTTCTCAGTATGAGAATTCTACAATTGGGAAATATGTTGCAAGAGGTTTCTATATATAACATATCCATATTTAATTAGACATTGGGGAAATGACATTTTTTACAAGGTCATACCCTGAATCATCACTTTCAGTTGACCTATATGGTAGTTTTACGATGATTACTGTATTTACATATTGATGCCTCACGTATTCTGTCACTATTTGTTTGGGGACCAAACGACAGAGAAACCTGCAAGACCCTTTCAGTGACCATTCCTATTTCATATTGAAGTAGCTTAAATGCTTCGAAGGGACTGTATAAGTATTCTCTGTCATTATACACCAGATAATAAATGTTTTTAATTTATGATTCTGTCAAATGCTACAAGTACCATTTCCTATCCAAAAAATAGGCTTTGTACATTCAAATTGGCGTAAGTGGGACAAAATATTTTTTTATCATACATTCTTAGCTGTCAATATTTGTTTACACTTTACAATAATTCTCTAATTCTTATGTTTTACTTCTTTTGGAAACTTAAGGGAATGTTGGAAATGGTAAATAGTTGTCATCTGTATTCTTTGTTTACTTTCAAAGGATTTTTATTCTTATATAAGATTATGTGTAAAACTTCACAGGTCCTCTTTTGGCAATATTGGACTGTTGGAGGAAGGTCTTCCTGGTGCATTGATAACAGTTGCTGTATTGGGAGCACATGAAATTAGTCATATTCTTGTGGCGAGAAAAGTTGGTGCAGATCTTGGTGTGCCCTATTTTGTTCCCAGCTGGCAGGTGAGATACTACTTGCAGCTAGGTTTACATTCTACTTGAGTTTCTAAGCCTTCTATTTGTTGCTAATTAATACTTGAGAAGAACTAATATTTATTTCTAAGCATTTTCTTCTGTCTTTTTGTAGCTAATAATTAATTTTTGTTTCTAAGCCATCTATTTGTTGCTATTTAATTCCAGGATACCAATAGCAAAGAATAACATAGGAATTGCATGTAATCAATGATTCACTACTTTTTAAGAAATTTCTATTAATGCATTTCATTTTTCAAGTATCAAAAATTATTAATTAACTATTCTTGTCTGCTGATACCAATTTGGTATTATAACTGCCATGTTTGTTGATATGACTTTATTTTTACGATTAAAGATAATTTTATGCACTTAACATTTTTTCATAATATGAATTCATATTTAGTTTCAATGAGCTTTGATGTACATAACACCTAGGAGATCTCATGGCTATAAAACAAAGAATCCAATTGGATGGTTGTTACAGGAGCCAATTTGGATCTTGATTTAGGTCTATTCAATCAACAAAAGTCTAGGAAAGAATCAGATGTCAAAATGATTGTTCATCCATCTATCCCAACAACAACACTCATTGACTAGTCTCGACAATGATAAGGACATTGCCCTGTTCATCTAGATCAAAGTGGAATTATCAAACCACCTACGAGGAGAGTTGCCTAAGGTCTATGATGACCAAATGATGTAGCTAATCTCTAACTAAATTACAAGGGGCTGATCACCTTGATTTTCTTTTTAAACATCAATGACCAGGTACTGTGGCAAAAGCAGAAAGCTATTGTCATCTAAGTTGAGCCTTACCTTTAGTATGAGCTCTATCAGTGGAAAACTATCTTGGTGGCAAAAAGATTGCCGTATGGTTACGAGAATTCCTTGTTACCCTCTTTTGAGAATTCAAAGATATATGGGCTTGGTCCTATGATTATCACAGGGTGTATGATAGGATGTTATACAACATACTATTGAAATCAATCCCCTCACAAGATGTGAGAAAAACACCATCATCAAACCAATGATTTGAAAGGAGCTCACCAAGATGATTGAAGTGAAGATCATCTTCCCCATCAAGCATTTAACATGGGCCTCCAATCGTGTGCCCATTCAAAAGAATGGGGAGATTCGCTTTGCATACACTTTCATGACCTTAACTGGGCATCGCTCAAAGATCACCATCTTGCCCCCCCAATGGATCAAATTCTGCAAAAGGCAGTTGGTTCAACAATGTATTCATTATTGGATGGTTTCTCTAGCTACAACCAAGTTTTGGTAATGAATGAGGATCAATAGAAGAGTGCCTTCACCACCAAATTGGGCATGTTTTCCCATCGACAAATGTCCTTTGGTCTAACTAATATACATGCCACCTTTCAAAGGGCCATGGACATTGCATTTGAAGGAATCACAAATGAGTACATTGTGGTGTACTTAGATGACATCATTGTCTTCTCAAAGACATCCAAAGAACATCTTGCCCACGCTTGCGAGATGTTCCATTGTTTTTGTAATTTTGGCATTTGTCTCAACTTGAGGAAATGCTTTTTTTTTTGTTGTTTCAAAATGCAAACTTTTTGGACATGTGGTCTTCAAGGATGATCTTGCAATAGGATTTGATCATGTGAAATCTATCAACGAACTCTTGTTACTCCACATGAAGAAAATCTTGCAATCTTTCCTTGAAAAGATTGATCTCATCAAAAGATTCATCTCTAACTTTGTTGCTTTCATAAAATGCATCTTGCTGTTATTGAAGCAAAACGTCATCTTTTGGTGGACTATTGGAGCAAGGAGTCATTGCTTATCGATCAATTGATCATGGAGGCTTCAGTTCTTATGAACCCCATTTTGACCAAAAACTTTCATGGTGGTAGAAATTTCTTCAAGTGTAGGCTTTTCAATCTCCAATAATATCAAAGAAGTGCAGCAAAAGCATGGAAGCAAGAAAATTTAGCACATAAACATCCTAAGGAAAGATTTAGAGTTGTTGGGATAGAGGAAGCAACCAATTTGAGCATAGTTGTAAAGGCTCTACAAAGGTTTATGGATCAGGTAGTAGAATTATTGGAAAATGAAAAAGTGGATTTATCCCACAGAGATAAAAAAGGCTTCTAGGGAAACACATGAAGTAACTTTCACATAAGTCATTCAGCGGAATAAGGATTTAAGAACAAAGATCTTTAAGTTCTAAAAGATGAATTGGGCTATTGGATCTAGATTTCTCAAGGGCAAGAAAATTCAAGTGGGGTGTGTTGCGACCTTTTCACACCACCGCCCCATTTCAAATGGGGACCCCCACTTTTTTCTTGTTAGTTGTCGGGTTTTGGCAGTAGAGTGTTCGTTCCGAGCTTCAGGGATCGAGGAGTGGTCAAGCCTCAAGGTCTCTAAGATTGCAAACATAGACAAGTCATAAGGCTTTGAAGTCATTAAGGTTAAAGTGCAAAAGTTTGTTAAGTTTTAAGGGAGTGTTGGAGTGTTTTGGTGGTTAATTGGTCTCTACAGTGCATTAATGCCCTATCTTACCCTGAGTTTGAACAAAAAATGATGAAGTCTTGCAAGAAAAGTGCAAAGTCCTTATGAGAATCGATTTTCCACCAAGTTTTGACCAAAAGTCCCCATGGAAATTGATTTTTGTAATGTCCCCACTTTAGCAGTTGACCAAGTGTGTGTGCGTTAGCCTAGTTCTACATGGTCCCAAGGGCTAACGAAGGGTTTAAAGGGATCCTAGAGTGTTTTGGCCTAGTCATTTCCAGTTTGGGCCAAAACGGAGTTGATTTACTCAGTTTCAGGCATACTATTTTTTAGTAAGTCAACAGGACACAGCAGAGGCCAATTTTGGTGATTGGATTTGATACTCCTCGGCAAGAGCTTTTCGACGAGCTATTACTCGCGCTATTCAGAGTCCGTTTGCTAATATATTTTAATGCCTGAAGTGTTATTAAAGTAACATTTAATTTAATTGTAAAATATTAAAGTGTTACTTTAATATTTATTTTATGGGG
>MU228363.1:3528092-3539934 GCA_018584345.1 Thuja plicata | reverse complement strand
CTTGCATAAAAAAATGTGTAAAAACTTTAGTAAAAGTCAACAAAACTGACTTTCGGTTCAAATTCGCTCCGAATTCTTCCAAATTCGTTCCGGGTTCTTGGCGGCTAAAACCAAAGTCGTTGAAAACCGTTTGAAAGTCGTCTAGGGTCCTGTTACCCGACTTTGCAACGAATTCATCAGAGAAAATTCGAATTTGGAGTGAATTCGCACTGAACCCGACTTTGGCGCGAACCGACTCCCGAATTTGGTGTGAAGGCAGCGAATGTGGTAACTTAGATTATAATTTAATATTATTGCTATTCATTATAACTATATATATTAATATTTATAATTTTGATTTTAACAATTTAATTATACTTTCTAGAAAGGGGACATTACATTAGAGGCTTACATCTCAGAGTTTTAGAGATTATCAGTGATGGTGACAGATATGTATGAGAGGAGGTTGATAGTACTATTTATAGAGGGGCTTTCAGATCCTTTGCGTAGTTGGGTTAGAGCGTTTGACCCACCTACATTACAACTTGCCATAAAGAAGGCTAGGAGCATGGAGCATGTTGATTCGAGGAATAAGTCATCTTCAAACACTTCCCAAATAATAAGGATAAGAAGCCCTTTCATCAAACTTCCGAGCAACAAAAGAAACCATTTCAGAAACCCAATGATGAGTCCCTGAATGACTTGAGACTTAGAAATTTGTGCTTCAAATGCAAGGACCCATGGGACCCTAAGCACAAATTCACTTCAAAGGGTAAGGCAAAAATATGGAATACCTTTTAGGAGATGATGCAAGTTCTGAAAATTCAGACCAGCAGACTATGCATAGCAGCAGTGAGGGAGAAAGTGCATCAGAGAGGTCAGTTAAGGAGCAGGAGAATGAGGCACCTGTAGCATGCTTCTCTAGCATTTAGAAAGAGGGATCATTCAGGATGAGAGGGGTCTTAGCAGGGCAGCGATTGATCACCTTACTTGACACAAAGGCCACACATAATTTCATTGATGAGGGGCTCGTGGCTAGGCGTGGTATTTAGACAGAGGAGTTTCTGGGTTTCAGAGTGAGAGTGGCAGATGGATTTGTACTCACTTGTACTAGGCGGATTCCCAACCTCCCCTTGAGGTTGAATGATTATGAGTTTAAGGCTGATTACTATGTTGTGAGTTTGGGTGAGATGGATGTCATCCTAGGGATGACATGGCTTCACATGATTGAGAAGTTTTACCTCAATGTATGTACTATGGAGATGAGGTTCAAGGTAGCTGGAAGGAAGCATGTGTTGAGAGGTATGACAGATGACAACATATGCATAGTGTCCTTGAGGAGGATGGAGAGGTTGATTCGTCATGACTAGATAGAGTGGGCAGCAGAGTGTGTGTTGATGCCTACAACAATTGAGTAGCAGAAGTGGGATTATCCACCACAAGTATAAGAGATATTGACTAAACATAGTGTAAGGTGTTTAGTGACATTCCACCAGGTAGACCACTAGACAAGGGTATAGAGCACACCATTGAGCTGGAGGAGCGTGCAAAACCTGTCATTATCACCCCATACAGACACCCCAAGCGAATCAAGGTTGAGATAGAGAAGACAATCAAGGAGTTGCTTGACATGGGGAATATCAGTCCAAGTAAGAGCCCATTTGCGTCTGTAGTTGTTTTAGTTAAGGATGGAACTCTACGCACGTGCATAGACTATCAGGCCCCGAATAAGAAAATAATAAAGAACAAATATCCCATACCCCGTGTAGATGAGTTGATTGATGAGTTGCACGGGGCTTGTTACTTCTCTAAGATCGATTTGAGATCTTGATACCTTCAGATACGGATGAGAGAGGAGGATGTGGAGAAGACAACATTCAAGTGTCACTGTGGGCATTTTGAGTTCCTATTTATGCCATTCGGCCTAACCAATGCACCAACCACATTTTAGTCCTGCATGAAAAGGGTGTTTCAACATCAGTTGCGGAGGTTTGTGTCGATCTTCTTTGATGACATCTTGGTATTCAATCGGTCTTGGGGAGAGCATTTGAGGCACTTGGAGGTGTTAGACACTTTGGAGAGGGAGTCCTTGTATGCCAAGGAGTCCAAGTGCAAGTTTGTAATGACAAAGCTTCTCTACCTGGGGCACATTATCAGTGTAGAGAGAGTTAGAGTTGATCCGGAGAAAATTCAGGCTATCATTGATTGGCCTCCAGTCAAGAATCTCACACAGCTTAAGGGATTTTTTGGGTTATGTGGTTTCTACAGATACTTTGTGAAGGGGTTTTCACAGCAGGCAACACCTCTCACAGATTTGACGAAGAAGGGGGCTTTCATTTGGACCGAGGAGGCACAACAATGTTTTTATTCTAGGCTCGTTCTTGCTTAATTCCTAGTATGCTTCTTGATCATAAGTCTGATTTCCTCGCCTTGTGCAGTTCTTACTAATTCTACTTGGGTTCCTTTGTTGTTCTATAATCAAAATGCTCATTTCAAGTATACGAAGTTGATTTCTTGTTCACTCACTTATTCCCAATTTCATGAATGGTTCTTGACTTCTCCTAAATGTGGAAATGATGAAACTTTCACCTAGGCTTAGCTTTGATGACTTTGAAAATTTCCTCATCTTAGTTTCTCTCCACTTTTCTACCATCATAAAGAAGTCGCTGCATCTTCAGCAATATCTCTTGCTAGTCAACATTGTCTGATTGACTGTGATGGTGCATATTCTGAAATTGCTTCATCTTGATGGTGCATATTTGTTTTGAGACTTCTTTTCCTTACTATTCCCCTTCCATTCTAATCCTAGGCAATTTCCAAAGTTACTATTGGCCTGAACTCTTCTTGTACAACGTGTTCTCCATGTTTTATAGTGCCAAGATAGAATGCAGAATGTAGAGCTATGACTAAATACTAACCTAAACTAACCTAAAGACTTGATGAGAAGATTGGGGGTCCCTCTTTACAACAGGGCGTCTGTGCAAGATACAATACTTCGGAATAGAAATAATAGTTATTAGATGTTTAGCTAGTTGACAAGGACTACAAGTTGGAATCCATTGCATAACATTGGTAGGAACTTATAGAGGAGTTAAAAAGGAACGAGCCTCACTCTCTCTAGAATTACCATGCAGCCATTAGACAGATCACAATTTTTCATGCATATAGCTAGCCGACAAGAACTCACATGTCTACCACTACTTTTCCAACCTCGGTTGCTGATATGGCCAGTAGCAGATTGGAGAGGAGCAAAGTACAATGCAATGCTGCAGGATCCAAGATGGAGGCGCATAAGAAGATTTAATGGATTCTATTGAAATCCTCTTACACCCCATCTAGGAATAACATTGTATAATGATTCTTTGGAATTAGCTTTGGTTAAGAACCAACTAGTTGGGCCTGCTTGGGGACAAGTAGGGAGCTAAGTTAGGGATAACGATGGGCTTATTAATTGTCTTTTTATATTGTTCGTATAGACTTTAGTCAAGACTTTTATATGTTTTATGCTATAAGACATGCCTTAGGAACTTACTCTTTTTGGTATACCAAAGATACATATGACACATTTTGATGTTTATTAATGAATCATGATAATATACTTATATGCTTAATTACATGGTTAAATGTGATGAGAATGGATGGAAGTGTGTTGTATGTGATGATTTGGATACTAAAACTTCTTGCAGCATTCCGAAGCTAGCCGATTGGGTCATCTCCTGCAGCCAAAGACTATCATGATTCCTGCAGCCATGTGCAGAGCAGGTTTGAAACAGTCAGAGGGATAAGCCAACCATGCTGATCATTCAGAGGACGTGGTGTGCTTGAAGACTTGTTCAAGGAGGCAGCTTGTTATCTCTGATAAACCATTTAATGATTCTGTTACCTTGTAGGATGTGGATAGTTAATGTTTTATGGTTGAAGTTGTGCAGTCCTAATAGGACTCTGCTATGATTCATAGTTCTTATTATGAACAATGAATCTCCTATATTTGAGGAGGTAGTCATAGGTACTTAGAAGATATAGTTGCTAGGTAATTATACATATGAGTCTCATGTAACTCAATTGGGTAATGTCCTTTTGACATACATTTCTTTCATCTGAATATAGTACTTTTCTCCTATAATTAGAATGCATGAATATACAGATTTCTGATCTAGTTTATTTATCTTGCTGAGCATACTTGGATTGTTCCTCAAGGGGGTCCACTTGAGGTACATATCCACATTCTTTACTTTCATGTAATTAGATTAGATAATTAGTTCTATAATTAGTGATTTAGGCTTTGTTGAATGCTACAACCTGCAACAATCATTGTGTAAAATGCCTGCAGCATAGACAGTTTTTCGCTAGTTTAGTCTCGTGTTGGTTTCATTTCAATTGTGTTTGGTTTTATACAATTACTCTTCATTAGAATAGGATGATAACTTGAATAAGGACATGGTGCACATACAACGCTGACCCATTTCAAGCCTACGTCTCAGGGGTGATGATTAAATATACCCTATAGGCCATAAAGGGTTGCTCAATTAGATGACCTATCTTTGAGTTTAAGAGCTGAATTAGCTAGGATTAGAACTGGATATAGGGAACTCTACACCCCCCCACAAGATTTGGAACTTACAACTGTCCAGCTCACTGCCAATAGTATTCAACCGTGCAACACCATAGAGACTTCACATAGCATTGGGCCTATGTAAGAAGTTGATTCTTCTGAGATATAGGAGCTGCCTTTTGAGAAAGAGGAGCAACTTGTAGAGTTACATGCGAATTCACCTTCTCAAGACGAGGATTCTAGTAGTATTGAGGAGATTAATATTCAAATTTCTAAGACAAATCCATGGGACCCCTTGGTTGCCCTCCAAAGATTTTATTTACGACCTATAATTAATGGGTGTGATTACAAGTGAAGTGGCGAACGTTGTTGGTATGTGGTGACTAATTAGGCAAGTACTGTACACTCGTCACGTATTGTCGCTGTGGAAGTGTTTTGGTTAACTTATCAAGCATTTTCGGCTAACTCGTCAAGCGTTTTGTAGGTTAATTTGTTAACCAACCTTTGTAACCCAACATTGGTAAACCGCCTAAAAGGCCTATAAATAAGTGGTGGTGTAATGTGAAGATTAGACTGTAATTTGATCTTCGTTGGGTAATAAAATAAGTGGTTGACTGTTTCTTTGGTGGGTGTACCCATAGTGGGTGAACCACATTAAATCTTTGTGTTATTGTATTTCTGTCTTCTTTTATTTTCTACATTATCTTAATATTGTTTTTTGCTCATATCTGCATAAACCCTAACAACTGGTATCAGAGCAGTGTTTACTTCAATGATTTGGCTGGAAATCTCAGATTCAAGTGGGAGCAATGGCAAAGGAAGGTAGGCTTAAGGTTGATAAGTTCAATGGCCAAAACTATCAGCTATGTAAGTCGCAAATGGAAGATTATCTATATTAGAAGGATCTTTATTTATTGTTGGGTGGAAAAGCAAGGAAGGCGACTATGTCAGATGAACAATGGGAAGTTCTTGATAGGAAGGCACTAGGAGCAATGCTGTTGTGCCTGGCATCATTGGTGATTTTCAATATAGCAAAAGAAACAATAAAGGGTCTAATGAAGGCATTAGACAAATTGTATGAGAAATCCTCGACCTCAAATAAGGTATTTCTTATGAAATATTTATTTAATATGAAGATGCCAGAAGGTGGGTCTATTACTGATCATTTAAACGAGTTTAACACAGTTACTAGTCAACTAAGTTCTGTAAAAGTAAATTTTGATGATGAGGTTAGGGCTTTGTTGACTTTATGCTCATTGCCTGAAAGCTGGAATGGCTTGGTAATGGCTGAAAGTAACTCTCTCTGGTTCAAACACTTCAAAGTTTGATGATGTTGTTGGTGTTGTCCTTAGCGAAGAAATGCGACAAAAAAACACAGGTGAGACATTAGGTAATACTTTGATTGTTGAGAATAGGGGAGGACAGAGGGAAAGAGGAAAGAGCCTACGTAATTGTGGGAAATCTTGGAAGGACATCCAAATCTAGGGTAAATGTGAAGTGCTGGCATTGTGGAAAGAAAGGACATCTGAAGAAAGATTGTTGGTCTCGAAAGGGAAAACAAGGAGATGAACATCAAGAAAATAACAAAGAAGCAAATGTAGCAGGTGATGTGTTACAAGATGCTTTGATTCTTTCTTTGGATAATATTACTGATTCTTGGGTGTTAGATTCAGGGGCTTCTTTTCATGCCACACCCTATAGAAAATATTTTCTAGACTATGTTCAAGGTGATTTTGGACAGGTTTATTTAGGTGATGATGCACCATGTAAAATTGTTGGAAAGGGAAACATACAGATAGAATTACCAAATGGAAATCAATGGCTCCTGAAAGAGGTGAGACATGTTCCTGATTTGAGAAGAAATTTAATATCAATAGGACAACTAGGATGTGATGGTTGTACAGACATATTCATAGACAATTTGTGGAAGGTTACTAAAGGACCATTGATAATAGCAAAAGGGGCAATGGTAGGTACATTATATTTATGTATTGGTAATACTGATTATTATGTTTCCCTAGCTTCCACAGGAATAGATACAACTCTATGGCACAATCGACTTGGGCACATGAGTGAGAAGGGGATGGAGCTTCTCCATTCAAAGAATTTATTGCCAGGTTTGAAACAAGTTGATTTGGATTTTGTGAAAATTGTGTTTATGGAAAACAAAAGAGAGTTAGATTTCTCCGAGATTGGAAGGAAAAGAAGAGTGAAAAGCTAGAGCTTGTGCATTCTGATGTATGGAGACCAGCCCAGGTTCCCTCTCTTGGTGGGTCTTATTATTATGTTTCTTTTATTGATGATGCAACTAGGAAAACTTGGGTTTATTTCATTCCCAAAAAATCTGATGTATTTGAAGTCTTTAAGAAATGGAAAACCTTGGTTGAGAATGAGACAGGAAACAAGGTGAAGTGTCTCAAATCAAGTAACGGAGGTGAGTACTGCAATAGAGAGTTTGATAGTTATTGTTCATACCATGGGATTCGTAGACAAAAGATAGTTGCTAGAACCCCACAAGAAAATGGTGTGTCTAAAAGGATGAACCGAATTATCATGGAGCGTGCAAGGAGCATGAGATTGCATGCAGAATTGCCCTTACAATTTTGGGCAGATACTATAGATACTTTTGTTTGCTTAATAAACAGAGGGCCTTCAAGTTCCTTATATGGTGGTATTCTAAAGGAGGCATGGACATGCAAAATGGTAAACTACTCTTTTCTAAAAACTTTTGGTTGTGAAGGATTCGTCCATATTGATATAGACAATCGATTTAAAGCTTGAGGCAAATTCTAAGAAATGCACTTTCATTGGATATGGAGTTAATGATTTTAGTTATCGTTTATGAGATTTTGAGTCACAAAATCAGGAGTAGAGATGTCATATCCAATGAAAAGGTCATGTACAAGGATTAGATACATGGAAAGAAGCAAGAAGATGAACACACAAAACATATGGTGCTTGATGAAATCCCAGTAAATGTTGCCCCAACAGTGCCATAAAATATTGAACAACCGGAACCACAACAAGTTCCCTAGACTCTAGTAAGAAGATCTTCCAGGGTAAGTAGACCTCCTGAATGATATTCACCTTCATTATATTATGTTTTATTGACTGATTCAGGTGAACTAAAAGGTTATGTAGAAGCAATGCAGGTTGAAACTAGAAAGAAGTGGGAGCAAGGAATGAAAGAGAAGATGGATTCCTTGATACAAAATCAAACTTGGGATTAAGTTGAATTGCTTGAAGGTAAAATAGCATTGCCTAACAAATGGGTTTATAGGTTAAAGTAGGAACACAAAGGCAAGAAAAGATACGAGGCTAGACTTGTGGTAAAATGCTTTGCATAGAAAAAAGGTATTGATTTTGATGAAATATTTTCTCCCATCGTTAAGATGACTTCAATGCGAACTATTCTAAGTCTTGTGGCTATAGAAGATTTGCATTTGGAACAATTAGATGTCAAGATAGCTTTTGTCCATCGAGATTTGGAGGAAGAAACTTTATGCAGCAACCACAAGGGCATGGGGTCAAAGGTAAGGAGGACTTAGTGTGCAGGTTGAAGAAGAGTTTGTATGGGCTGAAACAAGCACCCTGACAATGGTACTTGAAATTTGATAAGTTTATGCCTAACCAAGGTTAGAAAAAATGTCATTCTCATCATTGTGTTTATTTTAAGCGATCGGATAATAGTAGCGATATTATCTTATTATTATATGTTGATGGCATGCTTGTTGTCAAGTCTAATATGCAACATATAAATGACCTTAGACATAAATTAGCACAATCATTTGCTATGAAGGATTTGGGTGGAGGAAAACAAATCCTTGGTATGAGAATAACTAGGGACAAAAAATCACACATTGACATTGTCTCAGAGTGATTACATAGAAAAGGTGTTGAACAGATTTCAGATGCAAGGTGCAAAACCAGTTAGTACGCCTTTGCCTAGTCATTTCAAATTGTCCAAAGCAATGAGCCCCAAGAGACAAGAAGAGATGGAGTAAATGTCTAAGGTTCCATACTCTTCAACAGTTGGTAGCTTGATGTATGCCATGGTGTGTACAAGGCCAGATATTGCACATGTAGTGGGAGTTGTGAGCAAGTATATGAACAATCTTGGAAAAGAGCATTGGGATGCTGTAAAGTGGATTCTCAAGCATTTGAGAGGTGCAACAACTCAGTCTTAATGTTTTGGAGGTTCTCATTCCACTTTACAAGGCTATGTTGATTCAAATTTAGTAGGAGATATTGATAGCAGCAGGAGTCCTATAGGTTATGTTTTTACTGTAGGTGACACAACGGTCAATTGAGTTTCTCGATTGCAAAAGGTTGTAGCACTCTCAACAACAAAAGCAGAATATGTTGCTGCTACAAAGGCTAGTAAGGAGATGATTTGGTTGCAAAGATTTATGGAGGAATTGGGCAAGACACAAGAGAATAGCAAGTTGTACAGTGACAGTTAGAGTACGATTCATCTTGCAAAGAACTCAACCATTTGCTCTAAGACCAAACACATACAACTTCGGTACCATTTCATACGCTCAGTTTTAGAGGATCGACAGTTGAAGTTGGAGAAGATACACTCTAGCAAGAATCCTGCAGATATGTTGACCAAGGCAGTAACTCAAGGGAAATTGACTTCTTGCTCAATTTTTATTGGTCTTCGAACATCATACTTGTGGAAATGAAAACAATCAAGTCCAGGTGCGTCATTTTAGTGGGAGCTACATGGGTCGCTATTTTGCTATAGGATCAATATCCAAGTGGGAGATTGTTTTTATGTGGTGACTGATCAAGCAAGTACTGTACACTCGTCACATATCCTCGCTGAGGTTAACTTGTCAAGCATTTTTAGGTTAATTTGTTAACCGACCTTTGTAAACTGACATTGGTAAACCGCCTAAAAGGCCTATAAATAAGTGGCGGTGTAATGTGAATATTAGACTTTAATATGCTCTTTGCTGGATAATAGAATAAGTGGATGATTGTTTCTCTGGTGTATGTAGCCCATATAGGGCAAACCATTAAATCTTTGTGTTATTGTATTTCTGTCTTCTCTTATTATTTGTATTATCTTAATATTGTTTATTGCTTATATCTACCTAAACCTTAACAAACGTCACCAAACAACTAGACAACAATCACTCCCTTCTGGTCCTAGAAGGGGCTCATCATATCCAAAAATTTGTGGAGGAAGGATGCCATCAAGAGTTATGAGAATTTTTACATCCAAAGATTGGCCAACTACTCAAATTCCAGAAATAAAGAAAGCCTGGCAACCAGAAGGAGCAGTACTTTCATTTGGTGGGATTGACAGTCATGTTATTGCAACTCTCCAGTCCATTGTGTTCACCTTTAGAAAAATCGTCTACTTCAACACCATCTAGTCTCCCATCACTAGCTCATGGAATGTGGATGAGTTGGCCCAAGTGTCTCAAAAATTAGACAAAGCAGTGGACGAGTAGCACCAACACTTTCAAGTATAGCTAGCTCAACAATCACACTTGACTGAGCTTGAGATCCACCAATATGGGATCATCCTAGCAAGCAATAGGAAGGGAGGATCATAACAATCTTTGCATGCAACTTGTGTTTTAGAAATTGGAATACTTCCATAGATGCTCTTCCTTCAAACATGTGTTCAGTACAAAGTCAAACTATGAAAGTCTAATTAGGGCTATAATCCAAAAGACATAAATGTAACCTTAGGGAGTACCACATTGCTCTATTGATGATAGCAAGAAAAAATATGATTGAATTATCACTTGGCTGAGTAATAAGAGTTGAAGTCCCACATGAAAGTCTCTATTGAGTAATATCATCTTGGCATGATTGCCTGTTTACACTAGTATGTAAGATTAAAAGGTAAATTCCAACAGTAATCTTGGTCCTTGATGCTTTTGGTCTTTTCTGAGATAAGGCAAGGTGTATGTTTTGTTATGTCTAGGAGAATAAAGATGCATTGTGATGGAGTAAATCTTCTTACCTAACAATTAGTAGGAATCTGTGGTTGAGACTAAAAAATGTTTCTAGTAAAACAAGCATAAAGAATTGTTTAAAATTAAACCATAGATTGTGAAACCTATGCCAATGAATATTGCCTTGATGTGTAGATTCAATGCTTCATGATGTTCCCCTCAATTTTGTATTCGCAAAATTTGGTCAACCCTACAAATTTTTTTGTAGGTTTAATTCTTCAAGACAAGTCTTTGTTTGGTTTTTCTTGGTCGTGTTGGGTTTTGGTCTTGTTTTTGCCTTAGGTTTATAGCCTTTGAAATTCCGCTTGTTTTGAGCTAACTTGGACATCAAATGGAGTAGTATAACTCAAGTTATGATGTAAAAGGTGGGGTTTTTCAGACTGACTGCATATTCTTTAAAAATCCTTAAAAGGTGGGGTTTTCAAAGTCAATTGCATGAGTTCAAATTATATTTGATATAGTAAATGGATTTTAAAGTTCATTTTCAAATTTCAACTCATTGTGAGCTGATTTGACTATAGTTTTTAATGTTTTTATGAAATTAGCTTTAAAATAATCTAATTTCATGTTACTTTATTAAAACACTATAGTTATATATTAAATTAATTCAAAATTAAAGACTTAAGTATAAAAGGTGTGGTTTTTATTCTTCATTGCATGTCATCAATATGCAAAACACTTTTTAAAACTCACCTCTAAGTCTTTTTCATATTAAATACGTTGTTTTTAATAGTGATTGCATGTATATTCTATGTATTTTGAACATATGCAGTTGAACCTCTAAAGAGCGTATTTAATCCTTATGAGTATTGTTTTTATATGCAATTGCGTATTTAAAACAACATATTTAAAATTCTCCAGGTGGCTTTTTCTTTATAGAAGTCATGTTTTAAAAAGATATGTAAATGCACTCCAAAAGTGCGTTTTTACTTCTTTGTTCACTATCTTTCCTAACGGTGTCGAATTTTAAGAGCATTGCATATTTTTAAAACATATGCAAATGTGTTTTAAAATAACGTTTTTAATAAACTCCCAAAGGTGTCGATTTTAAAGTGGGTTGCATATGTTGAAATGATGTGCAAAGACACTCTTTAAATAACGTTTTTAATAATCTGCCCTAGACGTCGAATTTAGGAGGCTTTGCATAAGCTGTTTGCATCTACAAAGCATGTGTAATGTGATCAAAACAGTCATCTTTTGACTGTTTCTTCTTCAAAAACGCTTCATGGAAGGAGGGTTTGAGCATCTTCAATCTTTTTCTCAGCCTATGAACTGATTTTGGTAAGTTATTTGTTCTTTTTGTGGATTTATTTTACCATTTTTGTTGGGATTT
>MU228363.1:3476282-3501081 GCA_018584345.1 Thuja plicata | reverse complement strand
GCTACATCAAGGGGTTATGAATGTTGTGACCTGGGATTTTGAATGCTTGGACTAGGGTTTTAAGCTGGGCCATGACACTCTCTCTATCTCCCTCCCAAGAGCTTTGAAATAAAAAACCTGCAATTTCTCTTCTCTTCTTCACGCACAGATATCAAAAAAAAGAGTTAAGATCTCCTTTTATGCTTCCCAAACTCATACCCATGATGAGAATAAATTAATATTTTATTCAGTCCACTATTCCACACCAAACTTGGGAGGGGTGAAAAAAATAATATTTTGTTCAAGCTCTATAATCCATGCCCAAGTAACAAGCACTTTATTAAGAATTAAAATATTTCATTTTATTCCTTGTCGCTCAAACCAAGATCCATTTTAATATTAAAAATTAAATGTGTTAAAAGTATGAAACATTAGAAATTTGCATTTAATTAAATAATACCCCCCAAAAATAGCAGAAAAGACCTCTGAACAACCAAATGCAGAACTGGAAGTGCTAGAGTCTGTAGGACGCGAGGGGACTGCTCGAGCTAAAAATAGATGAAACCGACCATTAGCGACTGAAGAAGGAACTGCACAGCCATAGAACTCGAAATTTCCCCTAACCACACACATTAGCCTACGGGGAAGCAATGATAGGCTAATGGTCACCAACTGTTTAGGCCTAGAGAGGGGATATTACAGTTGGACAACCTTGTGCAACAAATTAATTTGTTGGAAAATGATGTTATGCAATCCTAGGTTCAACTTGTCTCACGTATCAAAACAGCTAAATCTTCCATTGCCCTCCTTGTTGCTTATGCTTTCAAAGAGTCAGATTTGTCTTGGGCATCAAACAACATATGCAACATGTCAAAGGAAATCTATAGTCAACTGCCTATGTTTAATGGGCAAGATAATTCACAAGACGATGCCCATGTCAAGCAGATTTTATTGAAGAGTTTGAGATAGAAGAACACATGGACAAAACTTCTTGTCAAGTATTTATTTGTTGCATTGCCCTTACTTCTTTGTCCAATAATTCGCCAACATCAAAAGGCAAGTGGAAGAGTTAGTGTCAGACTTTAACGAAAGAATTATAACTGCTCTGTCCATCATCCCTGAGAGTAGTAGGCCTGAGGTAAATGAATGTACTGACATGTTTTGTGAGGCTCTTGAGCCTGATGTGAGATTGATACTCAATGGGTTAAACCTAAAATCTTCCAATAGGCCAGTTGATTGGCTGGTATGATTGAAGAAATAAGGAAAAGATCAAGCACATTGACTCTGAGTGGTTTTACTGAAATTTCTAATAACTGGGATGATTGGCTTGGCAATGTTTCTTGTAATTATGGTGCTTACAAAGACTTTGTTGAAGCTGCATGTTCAAATGGGGAAGAGATGAAGGTGTCAATGAAAATAATGATCTAAATACAAACCTTCAACATGATACAATTGTTTTAATGAATGACATTTCTGATGATGTGCATGCCAAAAGGAACAAGAAAACATCTTTTGATGTTCTTCTTGGCTTTGTTTCATATGAAGATGATGTTACTTGTAAGTTGTACTTGCTTTGCTACATATGCTTGTCCACATGGGACTGGGATAAATGTTTTTATACTGCAGGAATATGCTGATGATGTAGATGCTTGCTTGAGTCAGGTTTCAAATTCAACAATATGCTTGATTTAGTATTGTGCCAAAGGTGGTGTTTTTTTTTAAATTAACAAAACAACATATGAGTTCTTCCTTGTCGTCCCGACAATCCTCATTGGTAAATCTTGAATGAGAAAATGGGTAGTAGCATCTTATTCCTTAAAACCAGATTTTCCTTTAGCCTTTTTAATTTTATCTTCAATAAAAAAACTAAATATTCTCTCAAGAATCAGTTTTTTTTTTCCAAAAGTGTAGCTAAAACAATTTAACTGTGAATGGACTGCATAATCTTATTTGTGTACACTGTAAACTATGACCATTGAGTTGATCATTTACGTGAGCATTATATATTGCAACTATAGTTACACGCTAACACAATAATTATATTGATATTGATGTAATCTGTACATTATTTGATCTATGTACAGCTAAAATCATTTTAGGAGATGCTCTGAAAGAAGGGACTAAAGTTGCTATCAATCCTCTTGTTACATGGGCTTGGTCTGGACTTCTTATCAATGCCCTAAATAGTATCCCTGCTGGTGAGCTTGACGGGGGTCGGATTTCATTAGCACTGTGGGGAAGAAAGGTATGGATCTTTGTTTTGTATCCATTTGATGTCGTAGTTTCCTTGTAGGTATTATTTCCAAAATTCTAGAAGTTCATGAACTTTTGCATATAAGAAGTCCTTTACAATAGTTTGTCCTTGATTGCAAACTTTAGTATGAGTTAGATAGAAAAGTCAAGCATAATTAAATTTTTTTAATGTACCCTTCCTAAGCACTATCTGTTTGGAGACCATTGAGCCTAATCATCAGGTTCCCATAGGCTATGAGTTAGGGTTAGGGGACTCATAATGACCATTCAATCTAGTTTATTTGAGAATGACAGGTGTTGCATTGAGCTTAGTTAGTTGAGAGCTGCATTATGACCTTTTTTGGAGAGGATTCAACCAATTTGTTTGTTTTAACTATTTTAAGTCATAGTCTGGACACTGACTTGGTTAGTTGGCAATATTTCTATTTTGGGAATGTCGATAAATGCATTTGATGTTGATATCTTGGCAGTTAATGTGTTCCAGAGCATTTAAATCATAGTTATACCACCATGGGGGACAGGTTTTTGGGCAGGGGGGATAGAGGGGCCTCAATTTGGGGATGGCAGGGGGACGGCGGCGGGGGACCGGGGAGGTGTATATACTATATACTATACATGTGGTACTTAAAATGCTAGTTATGAAAAAATGTATAACAATATAAGAGTCTAAGACATAAAGATCAAGATGTAAAAGTTTAAAACAGTTGTCAATAATTGTGAAATAGTAAAAACTAAATTAGAATTAGTAAAAGTAAATACTACATTGCATTGAAGTTTGAACATTGAACATGGAACATTGAACATTGAAGTTTGAACAATAGAATTATAATTTATAATTATAAATAGTCGAATCAGCAAATGGAAGAGTTCTATTATAAATTTATATAAATATTAAATTTATAATAGATATGATATATCAAAATTCTAAGTATCTAATCATAAAGATGATTACATTGAGTAGCATGATATGAACATCAAAACAAGTACAAGCTACAAAATCAAAATGTGAAGGCCCAAAATGTAGTGAAGGAGGCCTCTAATCATCCCTTGGGAGGTCGGCAAACTCGTCATCACTGGAACTATCAGACTCTCCAAGGTTAAGATCCGTGAAAGAAACACCAACCAGCCCTGCATCTGAAGCATCCTCATCCTCATCAATCTATGATGGCTCCTCTGTCTCTACATCCCATTGTGCTGTTGGGCTCTCCTTCTACACACATGTCCTGCGGTCAGTGATACGCAAGGCACTATGTACAACCACTAGCTTCTCTGCTCTCTAAGAGGTAAGTCCGTTCCTCTTCAGAGAGTGGATGAAGCTATATGTAGACCAATTCCTCTCAGAAGCTGAAGAACTAGAAACCTGAGACAAGAAACTAATGGCTAGTGTGGTAGTCATTGATTTCGGTCCATGACAAGTCCACCACAAAAGTGGATCCTGCTATGCCATATTTTTTATGTCCGCCTTTGCCGCAGCCTTATAACCCTTAAGAGTAGCAAATTTGGTCCAATCAATGCGAATTTTCCCAGCAGTCTCAAAGTCATACATCCTATCAATGCACCTGAAGAACACTTCCTTCACCTGAAAAATTAAAAATTTAAAAATTCAAATTATTGGCAAATAGAAGATGCTAGTTATGAAAAGATGTATAAGACATAAATATGATTACAATGAGTAGCATGATATGAACCACCTCATCATCCTTAATCGGTGTAACTCTACTAGGCCTAGCCATGTACCACTTCGGATTCAATGCATAAGCAGCCATGTGTGAGGGAGTGTTTAGGCTGTCCCATCTGCGCTAAATAATAGGCCGAATGTGCTCATTGTAGAATGCTAAAGTGGGGTCCCTCTCTCGCACAACTGCCCTCATCTGGCCAATCATAGAATCAATGCACTTGTACACCTCTCCAAGGCTAGGTGCATCCCCATCCCTATATCTGATGACTTGGAAAACTGGACTGATGATAGAGACTATGCATTTTGTGTCACTCCAAAATACATCACTCTTCACTATCTCCACCCTCCTCCCCTGCTCTGTCCTGGACCCATCCCACCGATTCCACTCATTCGTCATAACCATGTGTTGCAGTGGCTCCTGCAACTCAAGCATTCTCTCCAAAAGAATGAAATAGGATGCATATCTGGTCTCAATTGGTTTCAAGAACTCCTTCGCGAAGCTCCTGAAGAGTGCATGTGAAGTGTGGTTATTGCAGATATACATCTGCACATCTCTAGCATCGTTGACCACTCCCTTAATCCAGTCAATCTTCCCCATGTCCTTGAGTGCATTGTTCATGGCATGCACACAACATGGAGTCCACCAAACATGTCTATATGCTGCCTCAATAAGCCTCCTCGCAGCTCTACACACAGGTGCAACATCTGTCACTGCTTGGACCACATTTTGTGGCCCAATCTCCTCAATAGCTGTCCGAAGGATGTCAAACTGAAAATCAACATCTTTTCGATGACCTAAACAATCAATTGCCCTGAGAAAGAATGTGCCTTCTGAGCATGTAACTATGATATTGATGAGTGGACGGTTCCTATTGTCCATCCACCCATCCATGATAATGCTGCATCCAGACTCCTCCCAACACTCCCTCATGGTCTCCATTGTTGTATTGATCTTGGCATACTCTTTATCCAAGATTGTGGTCCTCAATTTGTGCTCACCTGGTGGCACAAATTATGGTCCTCCCCCCTTCGCAACCAACTGCATCATCTCCTTATAATAAGGAGATCGAGCTACATGAAGTGGTATGCCATTGGAAAAAAAGAATCTACCAATGGATTCCATTATCTCCTCTTTCAAGCGCACAATAAATAAATTTGCTATGGGGTTACTTTCAGCTGTCACCTTTCGTTTCCCCTTGTTGGGTTGTGCTTCAGCCACAACACTAAAAGTGGAAGAAGGTCTCGAGGCTGCCCCTGTCAATGATGTTTCTCTTGGCTGTGATCTAGGAGTAGGAATACGTGGAATCCTCTGTAATTGCTGTTCATGTGACTGCTGAATACTTTGAATCTGTTGCCTACTAGATAAGGTAGTAGGCATTGCAATTCCCAAGTCATCTGGAATACCCCAAAGCTTGCTGAATTCAATTCTATAATGCAAATTTTTAGCGAGCTTCGAAAACTCACATGCTCCCACACCTTTTCTTGTCCAAAAGAGGAAGTGTGCATTCACTAGTGATGCTACCAAACCAATCTGTACCACAAATGTTGCATTTCTACTTTCTTGTGCCACTACCTGATTGTGTTCGGGTAGTTATCCTCGTTGCAAACTGTCTAAGATATTTACCCCTAGCCCACTTTGCCAAAAGTGTGGAGGGGCAATCAGTAGATGGTGGACCAGGTGGCCAATTATCTGTGGATTGAGATTCAGTTTGCTCATGCTCATCTCCCTCATTGGTGTCATCATCATGCTCAGGTTCATAATCTTCTTGGCTACTATCACTATGAGAATGAGTTTCCAATTCCATCTCATCAGCACTTTGACTTGTTTCATGATTGTGGGAGCTCATTTTCACACTGCATTTCACCAAATGAAAACAAAATCAATAAATACATCAACATGGTTTCAACTTTCAGCCTATACCCTTCTTTAAAACAACAAAATTTTAAATTAAAATTTAAGCAACAAGAATTTAGAAATGAAACAACAAGAACCTACTTCAATTTAGAAATGAAATTCAAATAACTATATCAAAATGAAACAACAAGAAATATAAAACTCAAAACAATGAACATTCATTTGAAAATCAGAAAATAAAATAAAAAATTAGTGAGAAACTCTACCTTTTGCTTGAAAAATCTTTTAAACAAGGTGAAGAATCTTCCTCCTCTTCTTCTTCTTGCTCCTTGTCACTCCTCTTTGACTTGCAATCACTCTTTTCACTCTTACAAGCACTCTTTTATCAGCTCTTCACTCTTCTTCTTGTTGCTGTTGCAAACACAAAAAAGCCAAAAAATGAATGCAAATGAAGCCCCATAATGTTTTCTAGCATTTTAGCACAAGACATGGGCCCCACATGGCCTAGGGTTTAAAAAGGGCCAATGAAACAATAAAATAGAGTTTTTTTTTAATTTTAAAAAATGACTTTATTTTGGTGCTTTGACAAGGGACGCCCGTGCGTCCCCTGGAGGGGTCGAGGGACATTTTTGCGTCCCCTGTCTCCTTCGGGGACTCTTTTGCATCCCCCAGTCCCTGAATAGGTACCTCGAGACGTCCTTGACAAAATGGCAGCGGATGGGTGGCGTCGCCGAAAACGCAGGAACGACGTCCCCCCGTCCCCGGTGCGTCCCCGTCTCGGGGACGTTGGGGATTTTTTTTTGGGGGGGGGGACGCGTCCCTAGGGTACACAGATTTAAATTGAATAACGCTAAAATATTGAAGTTAAATTAAAGATTTAACTTTAGCATTATTTAATTTAATATAGTAACTAAGTGGGCATCCAAGGAGTTATAAGGTGTATTTCAAAATATTAAATAAAGTGAACTTTGGGAAGTAGGCACCAATATTGGGAGTCATAAGATGATTTTAAATTAAATAAAAAAGTGCAACCCTAAAGGCGGGGCGTGGGCTTATGGGAAAGCATAATAGAGAGTTTGAGCTCATTTTTCACTATGCTTGGATTTGATATTAAAAACAAAACTAGAGTGGATTGAACTTGTTCTTCCTATGGCTTTGTAAGCACAAAAACCCATATAGAGGTCATTCTCTTCGTTAATGAAAGATCTAACCTAGAGAATTTATCAATGATTTCACTTGGATATCACAACTGGGCTTCATCGTGGGAGATTTCAATATAGATCTTTAGTGTTGAGTTACTAAATAAAGGTAGAGTTTGAAAAGACAAAGGAGCAGATTGAAGAGGTTTCATTGCCGATTTATCTCCTTGTTTGTTGGTCGCTTTTTTACCTAGTTGGGTCATACCATTTGTGCTAGTTGTGGGAAGACTAGGAAGGCTTGGCATCCCATTTTGGAGGTGCTTCTGCTGTTTGTGGAGTCGCCTAGGGGTGATATTTAATGTCCCCAAATTGCATTTAACCTATTTGTGCACAAAACAACAATTCCAGCAATAACATACTTAATGAACTTAATTAATCATTAATAATTTAAGAAATAATGAACAAATACATCAGTTAGGGAATAAGCAGATTATGATAAGCATTAGGACTAGCTAATTATCTTATAACCAATCAAAGATTAGTTTGATAGGAAACTCGAAGAGCGCTACTAAACTGCCCAACCCAACTAAGCCTAAGAGCATGCAACATCCAAATTACAACAACTCGCCACTTATCCCACAAGCGATAGGAATGTCCAACTATGACCATTTCCATCCCTTGGGGTAATCAACTCACCCCTTATCCCACAAGCATCAAGAACGTCCATTTATGACCAGTTCCATCCCATGGGGTAATCAACTCACTTCTCAGCCCACAAGAGGCAGGAACATCCAACTATGACCAGTTACATCCCTTGAGGTGGTTTATGTAGTTTGGGGGAGCCGGTAAACTGCATCTCCCTAACTTGCTTCCTCCAAATTTACATTTGATTGATTATGGGATAAATACATGTATGTATGTAGAAATAGAACATAAATATCTATCTTATTGTAATCAATATCCATTAATTTATATAAGATTGATTGTATTAAATACTTAGTAATCAATATCCACAAATGTATATAGGCAGATTGATTGCATAAAATACTTAAACTTCATACCAAATATTGATGCAATGCACAATAGCTGTATATCTGAGTCCGATTCGTTTATATCAGATTTTTCCTTCATCAATGCCCTCTTTGAATGCTTGGTGTTGTCTCTTATACTTCTCTATCGGAGCTGGATGGTTATGACCTTCCTTAGTTTGACTCGAAGGGCGCTAGTAAACTACCCAACCCAACTAAGCCCGAGAGAACGCAACATTTAAATCACGACAACTCACCTCTTATCCCACAAGCGGCAGGAATGTCGAACTATGACTAGTTCCATTCCCTGAGGTAATCAACTTGCCTATTAACCCACAAGCGTCAGGAACGTCCAACTATGACCAGTTCTATCCCTTGTGGTAATCAACTCCCCTCTTGGCCCACAAGAGGTAGGAACGTCCAAAAATGACCAGTTCCATCCCATGGGGTAGTCTTCTTAGTTTGGGGGAGCCGGTAAACCACATCTCCCTAACTTCCTCCAACTTTACATTTGATTGATTATGGGATAAATACACACACACACACATATAACATAAAAATCCATCTTATTGTAATCAATATTTATTAATGCATTTAAGAAGATTGATTGTATTAAAAGCTTAGGAATCAATATTCAGAAAAGTATATAGGCAGATTGATTGCATAAAATACTTAGACTTCATACCAAATTATTGATGCAATGCACAATAGCTGTATATCTGAATCTGATTTCTTTATATCAGATTTTTCCTTCATCGATGCCTTCTTTGAATGCTTGGTGTTGTCTCTTATACTCCTCCATCAAGGTTGGATGGTTATGACCTTCCTCAAGGTTGTGACTATTGGAATGAGGAGTATCCCTTCTTAAATTAATCGCTGCCTTTCCAAAACCAACCAATGCTTCCTATTATTGTTTGATAAGGCGTGTGTCCTTTTGCAAGAATTGCTGCTGCTTATGAATGATTTACCATTGCTTAGGGATAATTAATTGCTGCTTAAGTTGATCACTGTCTTTTACATGGATTGTTGTGTGTTAGTTAATTACTACATTATGTATTAGTTGATTAATCACTGCCTTACTCTAACAAATTTGTTATCAACATAGATCACTGGTCTTAATGAAGTGAATATGGATTGCTGTAGGATAAATTTAATTGATGGATCAACTCCTTGATGCTTCCTGCTAGGGATTTAAAAATTGTGATGTCTTATAAATAAGACAATTTTATGTTGATTGATACAAGATTAATACTCTTTCTTAGGGGGGGGGGATATGGCAGTCCGCCCTTCCTGAGATTTCTTGTCCTCAAGCAATGCTTGAGAATAGATTGATCAATATGTTTTCCTTCAGCTGTACCACTCTTATACTATATGAAGTCGTTAATTTGAATAACTTAGCGAAGGCATTGGAAATTTGCTAGGTTTGTCATTTAAGACAAGTTTTCTCTCATCTTTTTTTCCCGTCATTTTGTAATGTACCAACCCGCACAGTACCCAAATTTCCACCGCATGTCACGTACCCCTGTGATATCCTGGCGCTCTCTTACGGTACAGTACTCAAGGACAAAGTACCCAAGGGAAGCACCCGAGGGAAAATACTTGAGGGAAGTACCTGAGGGCAAATACCCAAGGGAAGCACCCGACGGAAAGTACCCAAGGGAAGCACCCGAGGGAAGTACCCGAGGGAAGCAACACTCGAGGTCAAATACCCGAGGGAAGTCCTCGAGGGAAAGTACCCGAGGGAAGCACCAGAGGGAAGTGTCTGAGGGCAAGCACCCGAGGGAAGCACTTGAGGGAAGTACCCAAGGGCAAATATCCAAATCCGGGGTAAGTACTCGAGGGAAGCACCCGAAGGCAAAGTACCTTCGACACCTTTTACCCTCAATCAACGACACTCGACACCCTTCGGTTCCAAACGGTAAAGTTCCACTCATACAGAAAAGTAGGCCACACACTTCCCACACTCCGTACGACAATGTTACTTCCAATGAAGGATAATTCCTCCGTCGAGAAGATTATTGCAGATACAGGAATGAATCATCAACACTGAGCATACACCAACAACATTGAATGACCAAGAACTAGATATTTGCAATTATATTTCTGAATGGTAGAGATAGATCTGACAATGAAGTACAAAGTGAAATATCTGAGCGATATCTCCAACGACAGACTAGCGTGGCTGTGAACCACCGAAACTGCGATTACAAAATAGGGAGGGTCTTGCACCTCTGAAACTGCATACAAACTGAATTCCAATTGGAATTACAAATGCACAAGACAATTAAACTCCACGACTTCCTACAATGCCAACACAGCCTTATAAAGGGCTCCGGGAAGTTTCTCGAAGGGTTACAAATAGGCTGACATACTTTATTAATTATTTTATTATTTTGGCCCCTTTTATTTTATAACTAAATTAATTAATTAAAGAAGTCCTTTATAATATTATTTAATTTTTGGGACTACTTAATTAATTAATTTAATTTACTTTATTAAAATTGGGGACATTACAGTACTCCTGGCCCAAAGATTGCTTGTCCTCAAGCAATCTGCAAACTCCAGGATCCCAAACCAGGCGTGGACATTGGTAGCCATATCCGTTGAAATCTCCATGCTGCATCATGATCACATACACGCACTTGGATGTAAGCGAGAAGAGTAAATATCCATCAAGCTTCCGCTTCTCCACTCTGATATAAACGTTGCCATGCCCGGAGTCATCAGGATTCCACTGGAGCCAATCATAAAACACATCGATGCTCAGACTCAAATCCTTCATGCTATCATGCCCATCAATCTCTTCTAGAATCTTATAGCTCAGGTACAACTTGTTGTTTCCATGAGGAAGCCACTCACATGGAGAGATGGAAATCATGCACGCCTCATCCCCAACCAAAGGGTAAACTCCATATTCAACCAACTGTAGAGATTGCGCCTGCAAGGGATCATTGGTAGAGTTTGCATCTCCATGAAGCTGATCAACCACTTCCTCATGAGTATACATAGTTTGGCCTTCCTTTGATTTTGATTGAGTTCCTAATTTAGGATCCAACTCCTCTTTTCTTTTCCTTACATAGTACCGATCAAAGGATTCTATGGCCTTGATCCCCCCAGGTTCACTTAAGTATTCATCAAAGATTTTGATAACCTCCTCATGCATAGGTATACTTTTTCCTATCAGAACTAGATATTCTTGAAATGCCAGAATATTCTTCCTCTTTTGATATTTGTTATACAACTTGTCAATTTTAGTGGCAGCAATTTCATTATCCCTTTCTTCCATTTCTGTAATCATCCCAAGCATTCCACAGGTTGCTAGGAATTTGGCTCTGTTACCACTGTAATGTACCAACCCGCACAGTACCCAAATTTCCACCACACGTTATGTACCACTGTGGTATCCTGGCGCTCTCTTACCGTATAGTACTCAAGGGAAGTACCTGAGGGCAAATACTTGAGGTAAGCACCCGAGGGAAGTACCTGAGGGCAAGTACTCGAGGGAAGCACCCGAGGGAAGTTGTAATGTCCCTTCTTATTCTCCTTACATAAATTCCCTGCAAAACCATCATTAGTAGAAGATAACATATAATATACAACAATTCCTTTCTATATTCTAGGTTAGTAAGGAGGATTTGATCCTAAGAGCTGCCTCTAGGTCGGGCTTCACAGGATTCCAGGTTCTCCGCTTGAAGGATATAGGATCCATTTTAAGCAACCTGGACAATCGACACGTCTTCACATAGAGCACTGCTCCCAAGAAACCATTACCTCTATATTTTATGTTAGTAAGGGGGGTTCGAACCTAGGAGCTGCCTCTAGGTTGGGCTTCACGGAATTCCTGATTCTCGACTTGAGGGATATAAGATCCACTCTAAGCAACCGAGCTATTAGCATGTCTTCCCATAGAGAACTGCTCCTAAGTACTCTTGGAAATTATAGACGTTATCCAAGCCTACGCATATGCATATGACTGGCTATCAGTATATATACTGCCTACGTGAGATTATAATAATCTTGAGACTAGGGAAACTATAATAATTTCCTCCAGCCCCCTCCAGATATAAGAATCCATCTCTAATGAATATAAGATTCATTCTATATGGTATCCATATCATCATCCTAGTGAACATATAAATATACAACATTAATATTGATTATAGAATCAAGTTTAAGTTTATTCATACAAGAAATCCAGAATAATACAAGAATGCGTTAATTAAGAATTCACATGATAGATGTAGATGTATCCCAATATATATATATATATATATATATATATAAACAACTATATAAATGAGAAGTTATATATATATATATAATAATCCATAAAAAGAAATTATTATTGTCATCATACCAAAATGGTCGAATTGCCTTGCCGACTGCTTTTCCTTATTTCCTTGTTCGTTGTCTTTATTATTGATTCCCTCCTTTTTTATTACCGATCGCTGGCTTATATATATATAAACAACTATATAAATGAGAAGATATATATATATATATATATATATATATATATAATAATCCATAAAAAGAAATTATTATTGTCATCATACCGAAATGGTTGAATTGCCTTGCCAACTGCTTTTCCTTATTTCCTTGTTCCCTGTCTTTATTACTGATTCCCTCCTTTTTTATTACCGATCGCTGGCTTATATATATTTTGTGGGAGAGGGAGTCACGTCCCCTCCACACAAGTCGTCCCCCTTAGGGGGTGCGACTCAGTCGCACCACCTAAGGTGCGACTAACATATGCATTCGCTAGTTTATAAAACAACCGCCTCCCTTAATTAATATAATAATAATATACTATGGTATATATTATAATATATATTATAGTATATATTATTATTAAATGATTATTATTATTTTAATAATAATATATCTAATGTTATTTATAAAATTAATAACATTTAATTTATTAAAATGACAATATTGTTTAATTGTTATTATTATTAATATACTGTTTATAATAATATATTCAATTTTCCAATTATGATAATGATAATATTTGTCATAATATATATATATATATATATTATATATTGTAGTATATATTATTATAATAAATTTGTTTTAATATAATGATATTCAATTATTATTGATTAAAAATAATTCTTTAATTTTATAATGGTCAATCTCTCGATAATATTTAATTAATGTAATAGATACAATAATTTGGAAAATACGCTTTAATGGTAAAGAATTAGAATACACATATTAATCGAGGGATATCATAGAAGTGTCTGAGGGCAAGCACCTAAGGGAAGCACCCGAGGGCAAATACCCGAGGGAAGTACTCGAGGGAAGCACCCAAGGGCAAAGTACCTTCGACACCTTCGACCCTCAATCAACGACACTCGGACCCTTCGGCTCCGAATGGTAAAGTTCCACTTGTACAAAAAAGCAGGCCACACACTTCCCACACTCCGTATGATAATGTTACTTCCAATGAAGGATAATTCCTCTGTCGATAAGATTATTGCAGATACAAGAATGAATCATCAACAAAGAGTATACACCAACAACATTGAATGGCCAAGAAGTAGATATTTGCAACTATATTTCCACACGGTAGAGATAGATCTGACAATGAAGTACAAAGTGAAATATTTGAGCGATCTCCAAGGGTAGACTAGGGTGGCTGTGAACCACCGACACTCCGATTACAAATTGAATTCCAATTGAATTCCAAAACTGCATACAAATTGAATTCCAATTGGAATTACAAATACACACAACAAATAAACTCCACGACTTCCTACAATGCAAACACGGCCTTATAAAGGGCTCTGGGAAGTTTCCCGAAGGGTTACAAATAGGCCGACATACTTTATTTATTATTTTATTATTTTGGCTCCTTTTATTTTATAACTAAATTAATTAATTAAAGAAGTCCTTTATTATATTATTTAATTTTTGGGACCAATTAATTAATTAATTTAATTAAGTTACTTTATTAAAATTGGGGACATCACACATTTGTAAATGTAAAAGAACAATTTGGACTGACCCATGTTTGCACAATATCCTTGTTACTTACTTGCATTATCATATACTAAGATGAGGATTAGACGCAAGACACACATCTATGCAACGTTCTATGAAGATGTTTCCTTTTATTGGCCTGAGGAACCTTAGGGGTTCTCTGGAGAGATTTTAAGTTGACATATTACAAGTTTTATTGTGGAGATTGGTTGAATAATCCGTTTCTAGATCTTGAGGATGTAAGGGCATTGTAAGTTCATAACTACTAGATTTGCTCCTCCACAAAGCTCCATTTGTTTATTCTCCCTTCTTTTGATTGGATGCTTTTAAGATCTTCATCGTATCGTCTTTTCTTGCTTGGATTTCCTTTTGCTTCCTCATATGTTTCTTTATTGGGTATTGCTTCTATATTTTAGGCTTGACTTCTTCTCCCACATATATGTCCTTGTTCCTATTTTTCTTTACATTTGAAACACAAGTTTTTCTTTTTAAGATCCTTTAGATTACAAATGTGTCTGCGCCTCCGCCCATCCTTGCATTTGTAGCACACTTTTTTCTTTCTACCTTTGTTTTGCTCACAAATATGGTCAGTCCCCCATTTTCCCTTGCATTGGAAGCATTTTTTTTCTTTTTTAACTTAGCATGGTCATCTCTAGAAATAAATGTTCTTTTAGGCTCTTCCTTGTAGAAAGTTTTATCTTTTGATGTTGTGTATCTAGAGTATCCCTTTTCTCTTGTTTGGGCAGTATCAAGCTGTGTGGCTTTTAGGATTGCCTCTTGGAGTGTGGTGGGGTCAAAAGAACTTACTAGGCCACAAGTGGTACCCAATAATCCTTCTATAAATAAATAGGTGAGCCTTTTCTCAGATATTTTGGGAACTATAATTGCTAGGCTTTGGAACTCTATCACATAATCTTCAAGGGTTACTACTTGCATTATTCTTGTTAATTCTTTGAAGTATCTTTCAGGGTATCTTTGGTGATACCTCTCAATGAGTTTTTTTGTGAAGTCATCATAGGTTTTTATGTTTCGATGGTTTTGGGTGATTAAGCTATGATGCTTCCAATCATTGGCGACCCCTTCTACATGCACTATAGCAAATTTAATTGTGTCTTCTTCTAACATTGGGTTGAGAGATAAGTAGGTCTCTAATTTTTGGGCCCCTGAACGGGTCGTTATTTTTCCCGACCCATCAAAGTTAGGGATGGTTAACTTGCCTACTCTATGATGTAAGTCTTGATTAGTTTGATTCTTCCCCTTTATATGAATACTTTTTGTCCCGACCTCACAATATACTGTGAAAGAGATGCTCTTCTTGACTTTAGGGTCAAGCCTTGCATATGCTTGGGCAAGTCTATTCAAATTAGGGTTGGGTATGTTAATCTCCTCATCTCCCCTTGACTGCCCTTCCCAACTTAAGGAGGCCAAGTTGTTTCTGGGGTTGATCCTAATGTAGCTCTATAGAAGTGACATCTCTCTTATTTTTTTGGTTGGTGCTAAGAGTATTCATGGTGGTGTTTATATTCTATCAGTTTTCAAGAAGGGCTTGAATTGTTTGTTCTTTTTTCTCCATAAAAGCCCTCAATTCATGTTCCATTTTTTCACTCCCCGTGTTGTCTTGGCTTGCGATTTTCTTCTTTTCCTTGTCTAGAGCCCTTAAAGATATTTGAGTAAGTTGCATCAACTACTATTCATCCCTCAGGCTGGTAGGAACAATGCTCGGCTACCACTTGTAATGTTCCCAAATTAGATTTAATCCGTTTGTGCACAAAACAACAATTAATCATACTAAAGTGAACTCAATTAATCATTAATGATTTAAGAAATAATGAAAAAATACATTAGTGAATAAGTGGATTATTATAAGCATTATGACTAGCTAATTATCTTATAACCAATCAAACCTTAGTTCGACTCGAAGGGCGCTAGTAAACTACCCTACCCAACTAAGCCCGAGAGAACGCAACATTTAAATCGCGACAACTCACCTCTTATCCCACAAGCGACAGGAATGTCGAACTATGACTAGTTCCATTCCTTGAGGTAATCAACTTGCCTATTAACCCACAAGCGATAGGAACGTCCAACTATAACCAGTTCTATCCCTTGGTGTAATCAACTCACCTCTTGGCCCACAAGAGGCAGGAACATCCAAAAATTACCAGTTTCGTCCCATGGGGTAGTCTTCTTAGTTTGGGGGAGCCGGTAAACCACATCTCCCTAACTTCCTCCAACTTTACATTTGATTGATTATGGGATAAATACACACACACACATATATATAACATAAAAATCTATCTTATTGTAATCAATATTTATTAATGCATTTAAGAAGATTGATTGTATTAAAAGCTTAGGAATCAATATTCACAAAAGTATATAGGCAGATTGATTGCATAAAATACTTAGAGGAGAGACAAATCTCATTCAACATTGTTTAAAGCCACAATTTTGTAAGTTGTAGTTATAGTGACTTACAAAAATTTTAGCCAACATTATTTTGAATTGAATCAATTGCAACTGCTATTATTCAGCCTAAAATCTTTTATGGTATCAGAGCCAAGTACACATTTTTAGCATATGTACCTGTGGCTTGTTAGTGTATGTATGTTTCTGCTCAACTACTGAGCATATGTACCTGCGGCAAATTATAGAGGTGGTTGGAGCTTCTTATGCTGAATACTCTTGTTAAGCATCTTGTTGGGTAGTAATCAGATAGAACTGATATTCCTAGATTGCAGATGTTTGATATAGAAGCTTGAATTTTAACAGCCGTGTGGATTCATTTGAATCTCTCGTAAGCTTAAGGCTTATTTTGTTTGTAATAGTGCTTTTCATTTCTAGTTTGATGCCAAGTGGTAACCAGATTTGGCTTGATTGTTGGTCAGACAAATTTCTTGATTCAAATAGTAAGTAAAGGCTGAGTGACTTCCAATAGAGCATTGGGAGAATCAACTTCCAGATCAATTTTTGGAAAGGCCGATCCAAACTAAAGAGTTGTGATGCGGTTGGTCCCTTGTCCGTGAGGGTAATCAATGGTTGGCCAGTTGATCTGAAGTATTTTACGCCTTTACAAATAGTCTACACATAAATCTTTGGTCAACACCTTACATTTTTTTGGCTTCCTTCGTGGGTTTATTGTGACTAGTGGCTTTGTGCCATGATTTTGAGTTGTCATTTGTCATCTTCAGCAAGTGTGGTGGCTCGATTCGAAGTAGATAGTCCATTCAAGTGTGCAAGTTCTAATTTTCTAAATGTCGCTTTATTATCAAAAGTCGTATATATCACTAAGCCCATGCTCTATAATTGCGGTCTTCCATTGATTGAACTTTATATGTGTAGGTGTTTCATTTGAGGGATGCATCATTGCATTGAGGCATTTTTATCTTGAGTTCGCTGGATAGAGGAGGTTTTGATTAAAGGTAGATGAGGCAAAGATAAATCCAAGTGAAATAGGCAATTGTGGTTGGATCATGGTCAGTTTTTGTGTCTTGTTTTGACTTCAGAGTAATAGCAACGAGAGGTCTTGAGGACTTAAATAAAGGAATGTTATACATAGCAAGAATTCCACATGTGGCAGATCAAGTTATAGTTGATCTTTCTTGAAAAGGATCTGTGGGATGTGGTACGTGAAGCAACAACACGACCAGCTAATGCTGATGAACTTGCAATGTGGATTGCTAAGCATCGAAGGTCAATAACTCTGATTGGTCTTTCACTTTTAAATGCATACCTCCATCATATCAACTTAACAAAGACCTCAAAGGAAGTGTGGGATAGTTTGAATGCTTTGTTTGGATCACAAGCAACAAGTGCAAAGATGAGTTTTAAGCAAAAATTGTTCGGGCTAAAAATGATGGAAGGTGATAACATTGTTCTACATATCTGTATGTTTCACTCCCTATTGAATCAACTAGTCGGGATAAAGGCTAAAGTAGATGATGATGATTCAAAAGCTATTTTGTTAAATAGCACGCCTTTTCTCGTTAAACAAAGTAGATGCTACCATAGAGGAAATAATGTCTACTTTGATTGATGAAGGAGCCAAGAAAACTGACTCAGCTATAGAAGAAACTGCAATGTATGATAAAAATGAGCCTAATCATTCCTCCAAATCTAGTTCTTTTGCTTCAAAGGAAAATCATTTCATCAAGAATAGAATTTTGTGTTACTATTGCAAGAAGGGACAAATTGTTATGAATTGCACTCAGCGTGCCAAGGATCTCCTTGATGGAAAGCTAAATACAGATAAGGCATTGGCTGCAGATGATGATGAAAAATGCCTTCACGGGATGGCTATTGAAGACCCTCCACACGAAGATAATGAGGAATATGTTCTCTAAATCAAATCAAAAGTTTCTATTAGTGATTGGATGTATTTGTCCTCATTCACAAGATGATGTAAGTGATTGGAAGTGTTTGTCCCCAGTCCCATGAGTTGGTGAATATGATTGGATGTGTTTGCCCCCAATCATAATTGTTGTTAGCAGATGTGTATGTCCTTGTTCATGACCTTGTTTTTGGATAGATGTGTTTGTCCCTATCCAAAATTGATGTAAAACCTTGGATAGATGTGTTAGTCCCTAACCTTTGTTCCATAAGTAGATGTGTTTGTCCCTACTCTTATCTTATAGTGTTTGGAGAGCTGCTATGTGTGGTCGTCAAGTATGGTGATGTAGTTTCACCCCATGTTCACACTAAGGGGGGGTGTTAGGAATTAGTGTTCACATGGGATAGAGTGTGTGAGGTAAAGTGAGTTAAAGTTAGTTAAAGTAATAAATCGCGTAGTATTTATTAGTGTTAGTAAAATTAAATATTTGTTAGGTTTGTTATAGTTTGTTTATAGGTTATTATATTAATGGTAGGAGTTATTGTTTGTAACTGAGTTGTTAAAACAACTCAATTTATTTAGGGATGTCATTTATGGTGTTTCCTAAAAAATAAGATTGGAGAATTCTATATGCATTGAATGAAAATCATAATAGAAGAGCACGTATTATTTTGAATCGAATCAATTGCAACTTCTATTATTCAGCCTAAAATCTTTTATTTCAACATTGTTTAGACAAAATTTGGGCATTTTCTGGGCATTTTTCCTATGGCTAGGTTTTCAAATTTTCCAAAAAATTGATGATTGCAGATTTCAGCTTGGGTTTTGTGGGTCTATTTTTGCATGATTTTTTCAAAATCGTGGTGTGGAAGATGCCGTGTTCTTGTTGCCACTCAAATTTTGGAGGTTTTGCACAATTTTCTCTAGAAAAATTGTGGTTTCATGTTCGTTTTTGCCTGATTTTTCACTCAAAAATCATGAGTTCTTTCTCTGCTAGAGGGTCATGATTGATGTTTTGGGTTTTATATTTTTTTCCTAAAATATTATGGTTAGGTTTTATAATTTTTTCCTAAAAAATTATGTCTTGATTATTTCGTTTTCTCCTAAACAATCGTGTCTGGGTTATTTTGATTTTCTCTCCAAAAATTGTCTGGGTTATTTTGATTTTCTCCCCAAAAATTGTCTAGGTTTTTTTATTTTTTCCTTAAAAATCATGGGTGTTCTCAACATCACATCAAAGGTTTGTCAAAATTTTCCACAAAAATTGTGGTTTCTTGCAATTGTTTTGTGTAGTACCTAGAGTTGCTACAATGTTCATCTACAAAAGTTTTTGACAAATTTTTGAACAAAATTGTGGCTGTTTTTCTGCAGCAGTGGAGGGTTTGATGATTTTTCCTTAAAATCGTGGTTCCAATTTGAGAAGCTACTCTCAGTGTCTCTGGCTACAGGGAGGGATATGTTAGGAAAATAGGATCTTGATAGAGAAAATCTAATAACTAAGAATGTGCTGTTTTATTTCTATAAAATCTGAGCAAGAATATTTACTGAGTCTGTACTGTATAACTGCAGAGGAGAAGACGATGCCATGGTGATTGATCGCTTTCCTCTAACCATACGCATAGTATAAATATAGTATTGAATGGTCATGTCTACGTAGAGACATGACTCTACGTGGCTTAGGCCATGTAGAGCCATGTCTATACGTAGACATGACCCGTGGATATGTGAAACACCGCTTGTATAATGCGTGGCCCTTTATAACATATACATATGTTACGTTAACTATCTTTCGGTAGTTAACGTAACATATCATATATTAAAATGATATATTACGTTAACTATCGAACGATAGTTAACGTAACTATATTTCCTTATATGCTCGGTTTATTATATGTGCTCGACTTTGATATCGACTACGTCGATCAATCCACAATCAATACTAATCGTTGTTATCGATTATGATCGACTACTATGCATATTAATAATAATAAGCAATATATATATATATATATATGTAATCGATTATGATATTGAGAAATATTAATATAATTATATCAATCTATTTCGATGCTATAATTTAACAGGATAGCTTTGTTACCCAACATTAGGTTGGAACGATTGTGGTTATCTTGGTCATATCCAGAAGTTTTGTAGAACCAGGGAGGGTCTCAACAGTAGACTCATGTTGCAAAGCATTTTGAAGAGAAGGGGGCAACTTTAACATATAAATATTTGAATAAATATATTACATATGCCCTTTAGTAAATATGAAGTCTAAAAAATTTGAGTTCGAGGAAAAAATGTCCTTTAATAAATATGAACTTTAATAATGAGAGCTCTTTGGTTTATGCTGCTCCACCTATGCATGTGGGCATAAGCGTCAACTGAGTTTGCATACATCGCGTTTTTGATTAATTTTCATTTTGACCTAAAAATTGTGGCAGACATTGAAATTTCTGCTAGAGACGCCGCCATATGTTGGGGGACATTGGCCTCTGCACCCTTTGCACCCGAAAAGACTCTAGAGACGTCTTGGAGACCGGAGACCCGTCTCTCGGTAACTATGGGTGTTATCTCTCATGTATGGTCATGTTTGGAGGGGTTTGATATGCTTCAAATATTAGGGAACATATAAAAATAGCTCTTTTTTTGGGTTAATTGGAGAATTGAGTACTGTGATACTATAGTATGCTATGGGTTGAACTTCATTGTAACTCTTAGGCAGGTGGCTTGCCCCTTGGCTATAGTCTTTGCTAGGGTTTGAGCACACAACCAATATTCGTCTATCCAACAACACCACCAATCAGTCTAGTCTTGGGGACAAAAATAACTCATTTTAAGGTGTAATCTCTCATGCATAAAAGGTTCAATTAAAATTTGACAATGTTTTGAGCATATAAAAGAGCTTTCTTCGAGGATTTTATGTCAAGGTGTACATAAATAATATGCCTGCTAAAACTCACTGCTTAATGAAGATAGATTCAATGGGCTGAAGTAAGAGCAGATCACATTTAAATATTTGCAGATCATGCATGGCTGACCAGTGTGACCTGAAGTGATTGGGAGGCATCCTATTGAATAGATGCAATAAGCTTGTGAACTTAGCCTAGGTGGTGGGGCTATAGTGAGACAGATATTTATCAAAGTAGAGTCCAGTCCAGACATTATTTTAAGACAAGCACTTCCTCCAAGGATCTTTTATCAAGGTGTACAACCAACTAACACGAGTGGCAACTTATTTCATAGTATCCTTTCTATATATATATATATAAAGAGATATAGCTACGAGAGTGTCAGGACTGGGAAAGGAGACTCTCTCTATCCCCACAGTTTGCCAGTCTAAGAAGAGTTGGGAAACAAAGCGGCGGATTTTTTGTCAAAGGCTGCACTTGGGACTGATGAGAGCCGGATTTGTGGCTGTTTTTCCTCTTGGCCCGATCTTGATGTTATCCTCCGTTCTGATATCGCTGAGGCTCTTGTTTCCTCATGAATTCTGTGATTCTCCTCTGTTTATACTTGGTTGTTTCCAGTGTTGGGTTGCCTCTCACATGGTGAGAATTTCCCCATGTGGTGTGATTGTCTGATATGACCTTTTGTAATGTAAATTTCTCTGATAGTAATATATGGGCGCTATCCCCTTGGTAGCAATTTGCAATATATATATATATATACTTACCCACCCTTTTTTAAGTTTTCGAACACATTTAGTAGGAGATTGTTTCTACACTACAATCTAAGAAAACTAGAAATAACTTAATTTAAATGAGGTTGAGTTTATTGATACTCAATAAAATACCAAACTTACATCATATGTGGATGCTTTAAAAATGAGTGAAGTCGTTCTCTATGTTGTCTCTTTAAAACTAAATTAAGCTTTTCATATTTCAATTTATCTGTCATAAGCAAAACAAAAAGAAGGATGAGAGAGGCTTTGTATGCTTTCGACAAAAATATCTCAAATTAATCTCAGAAGCTTAGATTTATCACGCATTTTGAACTGCTTAAGGTGGATGTTTGTGTGTATAATTTCAATTAGAGCTCTGTCCACAAAGTAGATTTTGCATGAATATTATTTATTGGATCTTCTCAATTAGATCTACATGAAGTGAGTTTTGTTTTTGAACTCACTGTTTTCTTTATATTATCTTGTTTTATGTTATATGCGCTGTTTTTAAAGAATGCTGAAAGACTTTAGCATACCCGTTGGTTCAATTTCCTAGACATGAAATATTCTAGTCGTTACCGAACCCATGTGAAGCAGCAAGGTGTAGCATAGAGAAGAAAATCCTACAACCTCCCCACACTAGTGAATTGAATTCTCCTCTAGCAATAATATTTCCTGGAAAGTAAATTAATTAACTTCAATTTTAGCAGATTCTACCTCTGTAAAAACATTAATTAATTTCCTTCCACACTCTACTCCTGCTCTCATAAGGAGAATCTTTCCAGCTTTGTTCTTTGTTAGTCTTCATCTTAGCCTGTCCCCCTTGACAAAAAGCCATTCAAATTATTCTATAGAATGTTAAAGCTGTATTATGGTAATGGATCTATGACTAGTTTTCCTTCTATTTTTATGTTCACATTGTTCATAGTCCAATAGTCTTTTCATTTTCTTTGGTGCCTTTTGAGACTTTTACATTATAAATTATGTGTTAATTTACATGGATCCACCCCTTACCATGTGTTAAACTCCAAACACTGTATCCAAATCACATTGTTTGGTACCTCATTCATGCTCTTCAACATTTTATAAGTAAATCAATGTCAGTCGACATTTCTATGTATTTAAGAGAGTATTGTTTTCAATGTAAGAAATTATTTCGTGGCTTTTAATTAGTATAGAACACTTATTCTATTATTGTAGGTGTGGTCACGACTTACTGCTACATCAATTGCATTACTTGGTTTGTCAGCTTTGTTCAACGATGTTGCATTTTATTGGGTTGTATTAATCATATTCTTGCAAAGGGGCCCAATTTCTCCTCAAGCAGAAGAGATTTCTCAGCCTGATAACAAAGGTGTTTTTGTAGGTATAACAGTTTTAGTTTTAGGATTGCTTGTATATTTACCATTTCCTTTTCCCTTTGTTTCAGATAATATGCTATAGACATTGAATAGCAGAACATCTTTTGTATGATTATCTCCTATCAATGAAGCTTATATTTGTTTACAAATGTACAGTTTTCATGTGATAAACTTTACTTGCTATAAGGCATTCTTTTAATAACTTTCTAAATGGGCAGGATTGACTGCAATCATGAAGTCTCTATTTGTATATTGATGTACAGGGTTCATATGTTAAATATTGCTTGTTCAAGACACTCTTTCAATAACTTCAAAACATCACCTCAACTAGTTACTTTTTTGTAAGAAATTTCTTTGTAAGTGAGCTTTATGAATAGAGACCAGTTTTCTAGTAGGTAAATAAAAGGTTTATTGTCTCTGAGGAAATTTCCTCCATGCTGACCATGTTGATGAATGAAGCACTAAAACTATTGGAATAGGTTGATAGTGTGGAGATAGAGAATCTATATATAACATAGGAAGATATTTACCTGCATCTATGAGATATGAATTCCTAATGCAGATTAAAGATAAGAAACATAGAGTAATTTGCAGCAAAATATACAAAACAAAACTTGCTGCTGGAAGGAGAGGACGTTTACCTTAATTTGGAATTTTCAGAAGAATAGGGAATATGCATAGAAACTAATAGAAAGGTTGCTTCACCTACCTTCGACATTGCAATTTGTATGCCATAATATAGACACTTCATGTACTTAACAACTTTAAATGTCATAACAATATGAGATGAATTAGAAATAAGAAATAATAAAAGCAAGTTCTCATATCTACTCACATGTACAAGAATGTGTAAATTGACTAACCATGAAGGATTTATTTGAATATAAACATTATCTTTATAAAATCTAATAGATGATGGATACATTTAAAGCATCTATTGGATCGTGTGGTGTTGCAATGTGTTATACCTTAGATACCGATGCGCTCCCTACCAACCCAGAGGTGGATGTGGAGGCGGGTGGATGCGGATGCTGGTCCGGATGCGCTGTGGATGCCTCCACAACGCATCTGAGCGTGTTGTCCTCAATTTTGCATTCCCCCAAATTGGGGCAACCCTACGCAATTCCAAAACGATTGGTAGGATTTCTCTCTAAGTTTGTCGGTGTTCTGGAAGAGGTTTACTTAACAGAATCAGTTATCCCTTGATTCTCATTCAGGTTTCATCTTTTACAAAACATCCAGTCCTTGAGTCTTTCTTTGTTTTTCTTGCTTTCACTTTCTTGTTTCTGGTTTTGCTTTGGGCTTAGGTTTGTAGTCTTTGTTTTCCTGGTCGTTTTGAGTCCTCTTAGGCGCCATTTGGGTTAGCCAAACTCAGTCTATAAGCGTTTCAGTGTCCTGCTAGTGGTGTTTTTAGGACAGACTGCATGTTAAAAAAATCGCTAGAAGGTGAGCTTTTTCTTGTCAGTTGCATAAATTGAAAATTTATTTTATATGCAAAATGGATTTTATCCTCCAATTCAAAAT
>MU228363.1:3421498-3450103 GCA_018584345.1 Thuja plicata | reverse complement strand
AATTGTTAGTGAGAGTGGAATCGGTATTAAACCGATATTATTAAACGTGGATCGTTTTGCATTAAACCTGATACCACTAACAATGAAACGTTTAGTTTGTATCGGTGTTGTATGTTATATCATAGACGTGACTTATCAATGCCATACAAATGAATATATATATTGATCGGTCTGTTCAAATACAGACACCGAAATTGATAAGTGTGAAGTATCTTGAACAGCGATCAATATATATATTCATTACATTATAATTATGAAACATTGCCATCATACCTGTGAAATCAACAATATTCATGTTTTCCTAGAATAGTCATCTACAAAAATAACATAATACACAAATCCTCCTAAAGAGGATACTGACATAGGTCCGCATAAATCAAAATGAACAATTTCTAATACATTTTTGGATCTACTCTCACTATTATGAAATGTCCCTTTAGTGTTCTTTCCCAAGGCACACCCTTTGCAGATTCCTTCATGTTCTTGACTCAAGCTTAGATATTCCTATCACCATTTTCTCTTTTGAGGGTAGAGCACGAAAATGGAGATGCCCCAATCTTCTATGCCATAATTCGCATGTGTTAGAAGATTCATGGATTAATGCTCGAGAGGAAGAAGCGCAAAGCTTGTAAAGACATCCATGTTGAACTCCGATGGTGTGCCTTCTTGATGTTTGAGTTCTTAGGCTAAGCTAGGACTTTTCCATCCATGAAGGTGATTTGGTATCCCTTGTCTTCAAGTGCTGAAATGGAAACCAAATTGTGTTTGATGCCCGACACAAATAATACACCTGTCAATTGAAGAGAGATGCCTGATTTTAGTTGAATGGTGCATGTCCCTATTCCTTTCACTGGGTAATTGGAATCATCTCCAATTGTGACTTTCTCAACATAATTTTCCACCATGATGTCCAAGTGCTCTCTGAATCATGTTATATGTCGAGATGCTCCACTGTCTATTACCTAGGTATTAAGACTGGTAGATACTTGAGTGGATAGAGCTGAGTAAAATATAAATCTTTCAGAATCCTTGTACATGCTTGTCTTACTGATTTCTGCAAGAGAGGCTTGAGGTTTAGGTTTGCCTAGACACTTCATAGCAAGCTAACCATACTTGTCACATCTAAAGCATTGTACTTTAGATAGGTCCCTTCTTTTCTTGAATGAATGCTTTCCTTTTGAGTTCGTGCCTTTCTTCTTCTTGATGTTATTTTTCTTCCCTCTTTTGTGAGACTGAGAATTTAGGACTTGCATGTCTTCATTGGTGGAGTTTAACCCAATCCGTCTAGTGTTCAACCTTGATTCTTCTTGTATGCAGTCGATCTTCAAACAATCAAATTTGGGAAGTTTGGATCATGCAGTTATCCCTTGAATAAATTATTCCCAAGACGTAGGAAGCATGTTGAGAGCCAACATGGTTAACTCCTTGCTATCAAATGTGTGACCAATTATGGATAGCTGATTCCTTAACTCTGTTATCCTCATGAAATATGAGGTGATAGTCTCTCCTTGATTCATCTTGACATGGTGGAGTTGCTATTTTAGAGCAAGAGCCCTGCTTGTGTTGTTTATCTCATAAATGTTCTCTAGAGTTGTGAAAATTAGATATGATGTATCTAATTTTGAGATAATAGGAACTATATGATCCTTCACTCCATCCACCAATAATTTCATGGTTTTGTTGTTATTTCTTGTCCATTGGAGTTTCTCATTTGCTTCATCAGGTTCTGGTATTGCCTTCTCCACAAATGTGTTCAACTCATGATCTTTTAGTGCAAGCATCATTCTGAACTTACAATATACACAATTTGCAACTCCTTTGAGACGATCCTCGGGTATAACACCATTCACCATTTTGTTGAATATAGGATTCTAAAATTTTAATGGTAATTAGATTGCTTCTCCTTGTAAATATGATCAGATCTTTCTCACGCTAGCTCTGATACCATGTTAAAGTTTGATCAGATTTGGATCTAGAAGGAATTTTAATCTTATTACTATTACTATCTCACAACTATGTTAGGTGTATGTGATAACTTGCAAAGTAGATCGTTGTTGATAATGAACACAATTAATTCAAGATGAATTAATATCACTCTGCATATAATATAAGTGAAGGATGTCAATGTGTATTTGTCTTGCACTTTCTATTGTTGTACTTGAATTTCAAATAATATCAATCACAATATATATCATCGATAAGACATGTCTCATGTAGAGACATGCCTCTACGTGAGCATGTTTCACGTAGAGACATGTCTCTACGTGAGACATGCTCTCACATCATTAAGACGTAATCAAAACCCTTGTTGTTAACTAAACACGTCGATAGTATAACTATCGAAGATGATGTAACACTTAATCGATTCTCATAATTGATATTCATATGATGTATATTCACATCAATATTTAATATCATAAACAACAATATTCATAATTGATATTATATATCGATTATTAACATTAATGTATTTGATTAACATAATCGATGTATTGATTCAACTAACACATTATCAAAATAATCGATGTTGATTATCGATTCAGCAAATAATTTATCTTATTAATTTGTATGACTAACATCAACATGATATATATATATATATATATATATATATACACTCTTAGTCATGTATATATGTGTATTCATGTATATAATAATAAAGAAGCAATTTACTATACACACACACACATGATTAACTCAATTGTTAATCATGCTGATGTATCTATGATCAACATTCTAGAGATTATTCATGCATATGATTTTATCGATAGGATTAATCCAACTGAAGCTACAAATCATTAACAATTGTCTTGAAGGGTTGACAAAAACACTTCAAGCATGGGCTAAAGCATTCAATCCACATATGCTATAGGATGCTATAAAAAAGATGAAGAATGTGGAGTTTGTTGAGATATTGTTATTGGCATTGTTGTCAGTTATGTCAAAACTTGTGTACCGGTTGGTTGTGCTCGGAGTGATGAACATAATTGATCTATCTTATGTTGTATTATATGGTAACAAATATTGAGGATAGTTATCCTTGGTTCGGTAATGGAGGTATATCTTTTTGGTTCATCCATAATGTTCTGTAGATATAGTTTGGATGGTGGTTGTGTTGAGAATTCTTTTCAGGTATCGCTTGTTATCTGGTCATTTAGTCCTTCAACCTTTCTTTGATGATCTTCCCTTTTATTTTCCCCTTTGCAAATCTGCAAATGTAATAAGTTTGATATATACTTCTTCTTTCCCTCAAATGCACTCTACAACTTCTTAATACATCTTCTCAAGAGTGGCGTCTCTTCCACTCTTGTGTTGCTCCTTTACTAATCTTAATCGTTGCTTTTATTTATAAATCAGGTTTATTTCTGAGTTCTCCAATTCCAACCTGAATATTTCATATTTTATTTTTCAATTTTCCTTTCCCCATCCATATCCCCTTTCAAATGATCTCTTCTCCCTTTTATATCTTATGTTGAGGGGGTCACAACTCTTCACTACGTGCCCCTTGACCTTTCATTAAACTTAACTTACTTGTAATTATATTTTATAATATTTTAATTTTCTTAATTATTAATTATTATTAAATCTTATTTTAGAAAGGGGAGATTACATGAATGCTCTTAAAACCCTCATCCTACAATGTCTAATTGATTACAATTGTAAATGTGATTATGTTTTTTTCTATTATCTTATGACACCAAGACCGCATGACTTGTCTTATAATTTGTTTCCCTTAATTTTCTTACACCTTATAAACATCCAGACCCTCACATGCCCTTAAAACCCTCATTATATAGTAGTAAGTGGTTATGCTTGTAATTAAATTGTCACTATCATCTCAGTCTATGCCATTATGTCAAAATATGATGTTTGCAGTCTACGATATGAATATCCATCAAAGCCTTGAAAAATATCAGTTCTATTACCCCAAGAAAGATATACGCTTAAATTTAAGAGGAATGGGGAAAATTTGATTCAAATGGTTAACGGGGTAAGAGCTTGGTAAGGAGTTTCTCTAAAAAATATTTAAATTCCCTGTAGTGTAGATATGTCTATAAATAAATTGGAATTTGTTTAACAAAAAATTCCAAGCACTTAGCTCTAAAAATCTGCCAAAATGTCTAAACGAGATAGAATAAAATCCATCTTACACAGAAACTAATAATTGCAGTAAAAATGAATGTACCTTATAGCATTTTTCCTTGCAAATCCATATGGAAAAGGACACAAAAATGTCCTAATATACATGTACACAAAATGTTAAGGCTTAAAGAAAGTATGATAATTGTTAGATAAAATGTCCAAGTAAGTTAGTCAAGGAAAATAGGGTTCGTATATTAATTGAAGAATAATTAAATCAAATTGCTTTCATGATAAACATATATGGACATTGTAGAAGCACAAAACAATGCAAATTGTTTGATAATCATAAAATACCTCTAAGAAATGTTGACTCATTGATCAAAGATGGAGAGGCTCATAACTGGTGGTATCACAAAATGTTGACCTTAGGACATGACCGCATTACTTCGTATGTTGATTTTACCTAGAAACTAATTGGTAGATTTTGATAAGGATCCAAAGTTACATTTTAAATAGTTGGCATAATCAAAGGAAATAAGGTCAGTTGATAATTATGTATTCAAGTTTTGAAGAGGAGGCTCATTGTTCATTGTATTGAAGGGTTGACAAAACCACTTCAAGGATTCAATCCACATATGCTATAGGATGCTATAAAAAAGACGATGAATGTGGAGTTTGTTGAGATATTGCTATTGGTATTTTTGTCATTTATGTCAAAACTTGTGTACCGTATGGTTTTGCTCTGACTGACGAACATAATTGATCTATCTTATGTTGTATTATATGGTAACAGATATTGTGGATGTTTATCCTTAGTTCGGTAATGGTGGTATATCTTTTTGGTTCATCCACAGTGTTTTGTGGATATAGTTTGGATGGTTGTTGTGTTCAAAGTTCTTTTCGGGTATTGTTTGTTATCGGGTAATTTATGCAGTGTGTCTAAAGTTTTGATATAACAATTGTATTCTATCTTTGGATTGTTGCTTCTTGGTGCTACTCTTCGGTTGGTACTAAATTTTCTGTGACCAAGACATGATCTTGGTTGTGGCATTCCCATTGGCCCCATAATATATTTTATTTTGGTGCTTAAGCTATGTAATGAGGTTATCTTAAGTAAGACCCATCTTAGGGTCCTATGGTAGTGTGGTATGAATTTCTCATATGTGCGACCTATCTTTTAGGTCAAGTGCTAGCGTGTGGATCTTCATTGTATACCCCAAGATATTTTCTTTTGTACTCAAGTTGACATATGTTTGCTAGGCCGGCATATGTTTGTAAGTTCATCGGATATGTGTATATATAGAGCATCTTTTGGATCCGAAATGAGATAGATAGACGTGCGAATACCGAAGATGTAATGATGCGAGTATGACTATGGCAAAGTGTGCGAACCGAATAAGAAGTGTGAAGGATAATATTGAAGACAAAATAAAGGTGGTATCAAAAAGGTGTTGTAGAAGTGTGTTGAAGATTGGCAGAAGGTCTCTGTTCGGGTTTGTTGTTGATAGAAACTGTGTGTTTCACTGGAACTAAATCCATGCATGTGCAGATGCAATTTCATCAGTTCAATTTTTGTTTGTAAGATCACTGTTTGTACTAGCTGTGATAGTTGTTTTTGTATTTAGGGCAGTTAGCCCGACCGACAGTGAGCATACCTGCAGTGAGCATTGTAAAAATCAGCTTAACTAGTGTCACCTTAACCAATGTTCTTATTTATGAGAACTAGTTTCTTCGTGGTTTTCCCCATCTTGGGTTTTCCGCGTAAATCAAGGCTTCATTGTGCATTGTGTATCTTGGATGCTTTCATGTTCATTGTTTTATTTATCAGTTTGAATTAACAACTTTATTGGTATAGTTAAAGTTTTAAAATACCTTGGGATAATTGATTCACCCGCTCTCTCAGTTATCCGAGGTTGTTCAACAATTGGTATCAGAGCTTGGTCACTGGCCGATAGAGTCTAACCGCTTGAGGGAGATCTTGGTTGGTTGAACATATGGATAAAGAATACTATTCAGATGAAGAAGTGGAGATAATGTTGGATGACATTGAATGCACGGATTTTGAGAATGAAGAACTAAAGGAAAATCTCAAGGAAGCTAACATTTGTATCTCTAAGCTGGGGGAGTAGATTTGGAAATTCAAGGTAAGACACAAAGAAGTAAGCCATGAGCTGAAGCAGTCAAAGGAGAATGTTGCAAACCTGAAATTATAGTTGGTGGACTACAAAAAGATTGAGGAAAGTCTCAAAGATATCAACAAACATAAAGTGGCAGAGAATGCAAAGCTAGATCAAGAACTGAAGATGTTGAAATTTGAAGTGAAGGTGTCATAATCACTTAAAAATGGTCTAGCAAACCCATTTACCCCTTTTCTCAAATATTTGGTCTTAATAAATCCTAAATCTAAGACAATATCGCTAGACTCTAAATTATTGAGCATTTAATCAAACTTGCTTATATAATTTTAATCCTAACTTGTTGAATCAAACATCAAAGCCTAAACCCAAAAAGCATAAAACATTGGGATAAATAAAAAAAAGTCCTAAGTTCAAAAAATGAACCCATTTACACGTGTGTGCACTCAAAAATTAAATAAAACAAATAAAAAGGAGAAAATGCCAATTTTGTCTTATTCTCCACAAGAATTGACCAATCAAAATCACTTTATCATCTCACATGGATTGAAAGGAATTGCATCTCTACCATTGATCAATCTCTTTTGTCTCTTAATCTCAACCACTCATTTCTTGGAATCTCTTATAAAAGGGATAGCTCCCTTTGCTCATTCATAACAAGAAGATTTGGAGTAGAGTTATAATGGTTTTTTCATTCTAGAGTTCATTAGTGCATTCATAGTTCTTTTCTTTCATAGTAGTTTTTTGCATTCTTGCATTGTTAGCTTCATTTCTTAGCTTAATAACATTCTAGTTTCATTTCATAGCTTAGTTATAGATGCGTTGTTCTTACATTAGTAGCTTGCATTTGCATTTTAGCTTCAACTTCATTCACAGTTTGATAGCTCGTTGTATCTTTCATTTTCTAAATTTTGAGAACAAAGTATGCAAGTCTATGCATCTTGCTCATCCTCTTTGCATTGAATCTTCCATTTTGGAGTAGTCAAGTCACCAATTTCTCTATATCCAAATCTAATGGACATCTATGAGAATCATACTCGCTTCAACTAGGAAGCAATAAGCCGGTTTCTAGAGTTTTATGATAATGTTTTGAGTCTTATGTTTTCACTAACCCTTTTGATATAATGGTTTATTGAAGTGTTTGGTTGCAGATATTAATCACACCTTTTTTGTGCCCACTATGGGGCAAAAAGTTGAGTTTTTGCCTCATTTTCATGATTTTCTGCATATTTTTGACGAAACTGCGCTTTTTGTCGTACTGATGTCTATCCTCTGTCGTACAACAAATCTCAGAATAGTACTTTGTCGTCTGGGAAAATGTATATTGTCGTATGAGCTTTCATTTGTTGTCTTCTGTCATTTCAGGCTATTAGATTTGTCGTATGGGTGTTTGTGAGACTCTAGTTTATCGTATGACAACTGATGTATTGTCGTACAAGTTTCACTAATAGTCTATATTCTGTACTTTGTCATTTGGAAAACAACGAGCATTTTTAGGGTTTCTCTTGAGCTGATTTTGGTTTTCTAATCTTTTGCATGTCTTCTATGATCTTCTTACTATCTGGTTTTGCAGTCTAACTAGTTTTTGCAGGATGTTTTGAGGAAGATTTGCTTGACAAAGTTACACTTACACACTATTTTGCTAAGACTACTAACAATTTGTGATTGTAGGACGCTTGCCAAAGAAGAGTTGAAACTACTAAACGTTTGTGCTTGCGGGTTTCCTTGAGATTACATCAACCAAACAAAACATGTGTCTTCTTAGTGGATTTCTTAGGCACCTAGCTTAATTAGAGTGTTGTTTGTTTTGGTAAGATTAGACATTAGGGGAGTATGCTCTTCTCTTTTTGAGAATACAAAACCCAAACATGTTTGATTGAACTTGAGCAAGTAACACTTTTCTTTTGGTAAATGAACATGTGCTTTATGTGTTTGGGAGACACTATGGAGTAGGAGAGTATGCTCTTTTCCTCTTGGAAAATCAGAAATCTTGACCTCTACTAGTTGCCCATTTACTTTTTTTGCATTTACCTTTAGAGGGCCTGCCAAGAGAGCAATCTTTTGGGAACGACCCAAGTGGGGAACAAGCGGACCTGACTACTTCCACCCCACTATAATCAAACGCTTCCTTCAATCCAAAGAGAGGGAAGACATGGCTATTTTCTATCTCTAATGCCTCTTCACTTGTAGGGCCTTGTTGCCTCAATCTTGCTAAGCAAGAACTACATTTGACTGAGCGCTTGTAGGGCCATTCTTGGTCTTAATCTTATTTACAAGACTACAAGGGAGATACATTCAACTTGTGTAGGGTCGAGAGGTCTCAATATTGCATGCAAGGCTATACATTTTGGGTGCTTGTAGGGCTATATGCCTTAATTTTGCTTGCGAAACTACAAGGGGTACTCATGAACGGATGAACTTACTAGACACTTTTAGATAGAGGCTACCCGATCTACCTCCGAAAGTTTCATAATCTTTGTGCAAGGATTGATCCAAGTGTACTTTACCCGGATCACCCCAAGATTTTACACCCAACATATGTATTCCCAAGGACGTTTTAAAGCATGAATGTGGCATGGGGGAGCTTATGTGATTCAAGCATTGAGTCTCTTCCAAAACCCACAACGTGCATAGTCCCAACAAAAGCCAATATCAGTTCGTTTGAGGCGAGAAAGATCGTTATACTAAAGCCAATTTGACTGTAGGGTAGAAAGTGTATGGTTTCTCACGCTTTGTGCTTGATCTGTTTGTACACCTTGAAACTTGACATATTCTACAAACAAGAACACTTTGACAATAGAAAACAGTAAACATCAAGATTTTTACCTGAAAAATTAGACAACATTGTCCGAAATCTTTTATGCACAAGTGGCAAACTGTTCCAAAATCTTTTGTCGTTTCATGCCATTACATTTGTCGTATGACAGAGCACTTACAGGGCAGAAACTCGTATGAGGACCAATGTATTGTCGTATGGGATCTAAGTTAAAATCAGTCCAATTTTGAAATCTTCGTCATTTGGTCACACTTTTGCAACAACTATAAAGCCTTGTCACGGTCTTTTCAACTTTCAAATTTGGTGGTTAGATTTGTCATTGTCCTTTGGCCTAGCCTCTCACAAACCTCTCGATCTTATTAGCTCTTTTCTCTTGGTTACTTATCAACTTTGTCACAAGTGTCGTCTAGTAGGTATTCATACCTCAAACACACGATACCTTGTACAAGTTCAACAACCAATTTCTTTCTCCATCAAACAAATCTTTGAATCTTTGACATTGGCTTGACATCTTGATCCTCTAGAGACGTTAGTCACGGATTGTTGTACATGGTCCAAACGAGAAGTCAAAAAGATGATCTTGATTCCAAGGGAAAAGCTATTGACGACTTTGCTCAAGGCCCACCTTCTTGTCAGAAACCCAAAATGGATTTCGAGATCTTGCAAAAGGACACTTCGGTTCCACAACAGACAGTACCCTTGTTTGACTCATCAACCTTGGTTGCACACAACACATCAACCATGTCAGCTTACGATTGGGGGTCCCAACATGACCACCAGAGTCAACACACCAGTGCTTCTTCCTTCATAGAGGAGCCCACTTCCGAAGAGATTAGGAAGTGCCAACAAGACAAACACTTCCAAAAGATGATGCACACTCTTATGCAATTGGACAAAGACAAGTATTTCATGCATCTTGCGTCAACATGTGCTAAGCTTCCACCTGACTTTGACATTGAGGGACTCATACAACAAGAGGAAGAATCACCTATTACTATTCTCAACCAACAACTACAAGACATGAGATGCGAGTTGAGGGAACTAATAAAGCAAAGGAACAACCTCCTAGAAAGTACTCCTTGGAGTCTATATGTCCCTTCCCATTCGCTAAAAACTTGCACATGCCACCTTTTCCCCTAAAGGTATTAATTCCTAAGTCCGAAAAATACAATGGGGAAGGTGATCCTCAAGATCACGTAAGAGATTTATGTGCTCTTAGTATGGAGTTTATGCATGAGAAGACATATCTAATGCGACTATTCCCGCGCAGCCTCAATGGCCTAGCCTTGGAATGGTTCACAAAGCTCACACCTGGTATTCAGACATTTGATGAGCTTGTACAAAGGTTCATCCAACACTACTCATACAACATCTTACACATGGTTACAATGCCAAATCTATGCAACACTAAGCAACATGCTATTGAACCGTTTGTTAAATTTCTCCAGAGGTGGAGAAAGATATTTGCAAGATATCCTAGGCAAATACCTGAACTAGAAAAGATTGACATCTTCATCAACAACCTATTTCTTGAGATGAATTATGTAGCGCAGATGCAAAAACATACCTCTTTCAGTGACTTAGGTGACAACGCTATGAGGATCAAAGATGTTCTCGTAAGGAAAGGAGATCTCACCTTGAACAAAGACGCTAAATCTTCTAACAATGGCAATAACAAGGATAAGAGTAAATACTGGAATAAGAATCGTAATGTGGTTAACGATGGTGTAGTTGCCGAGTTTAAACCTAATGAGCCAGTATTTAACCTCACTAATAGCATACAGGGTGCCAGGCATAATTCGGTTACTCCCAACGCTCCTACGAACACTGAGGACTCTCAGAAAGATAAGGCACCTTGGATGCCACGACCCAAGCGAAATTTTACTCCTCTTGGAGAGCCTTTGGAGGATGCGTTAAAGACATTGGTTGCTAATAAGATCATCACAATCCTTCTTTGCTTCAGCTTTGCTCACTTTCTGCTCTTCTTTCTTTTTAACTTAGGTGGAGAGTTCTGTCTAGTGGATCTTGTGTTCCTTCTCGACAATTCCCTTGGTTTCTCTTCCTACGATGTTCTCTTAGGTGGTTTCAGTGTAGTTTCAGATATGTCAATCAAAGTAGAGGGTGGACTGATTACCTTCTAAATTTTTGGAGGTGGAAGGGCTGCAAGGGCAATGCTCACTAATCTAGAAGTACTTTTTGTCATCTTCTTCCTTACCTCTTTCATCTCCTCCTTTGTTATACCAGCCTTGGCTGCTAGATCGTCTACCAAGTTTTCTACTTTCCTCTTCCTTATACCTCAAGTATGTTCTTCCCTTATCTTCATAGATTTCTCTTCATAGGTACCCCATCTTTCTTCGGATGGATCAATTTATGAGGATAGTATGTGTTCAACTCGCATAGTCTAGACCTCATAACTGACTTCATATCCCAGAGGATAACACCACTTATTTCTAGGTTGTACTGCCTCAAAGAAAACACAATCAGTTTCAACCATGAAATGGATTGAATCTTTATATTTTTCTACCAATGCCTTAGGGATTCTCATTCTTTCCTTTATCTGTCTCTGCAATATTTTGATCATCCCAAATAATTCACCATCAACCCATGCGTTATTTTTTCTTCTATAGCTCCGTGTGATCTGAATTCCAGTGGGTTCACTGTCCTTCCAAGCTCAAGGGTGCATACCAGGAAAGCTATGAACAATATGGATATACATGTGTATCACTAGAGATACAAACCTAAATGATTTTTACTTGTCCTTCTTGATCTAAATCACATTCTCCAAAAACTATTGTGCAAGTACTTCGCAAAGGTTATACTTAACATTTTCCTTAACCATTTTATATGCCATCAAAATCACTCCTGTTGATACTGAGTTAGGTCGGTCGTTGTAATGAAGTTTATATCCTAGAATCATTAAAATCAATCTAACATCTTGCTGAAATATATCATTAACTATCATCGCTCTCTTATCCCATCGTGAATGTGTTAAGGTTTCCACCATTTTCTTTGTGTTCTTCTCTGTAACAGGAACGACTCCAGAATTATCCAATCATGTTATACTATGAAACAATTTGTTGCATATCTTCATAGGCTGATCTACAAGACAAATGAACTAGTCGTGAACTCTTCTCAGAATGATCTTAATTCATTCCTCTTTGCTAAACTCATATAGTTCCATCCTCCCCTTGACACTTAAGTTTTCAAGGTGTGTGAACTCAACTTTCATCTTGTCATCTGCTCCAATCATGTCCTTCATCTCTGAATATATCTCAAAGTCTCCTAGAGACTCATACTTACAATGAATGTAAGACCTAATGTCTTCGACATGTAGAACGTCGTAGGGTGTTTGTGAAAATGCACCTTCGAGTTCATCCTCAGTTCATTTGAATGGGTGTTTCTTAAACTTATACGTAGGCCTTTCAGGGACATCAAAAATCAATGGAGTATCCATAACCAAAGCTTTGAAAAATATCTAAATACCTTTTATCTGCTGATTTGTGAATTTATGCTTCAATCAAACACTCGATGCACTTGCTTCTTTTTCTCTAAACTTTGTTCTCCTTAGGATCTGTTCTTCGAATGATGTCTAAATAAGTTCTTTTAAATGATCTTATACTTCGATGTGTATAGAAATGACACATTTCCCAATAAACTCATCTCTGCATATAATTCATTTGAATAACAATCTGGCGATCACAGGATATAGACTGTAAGGCAATGGGATCTCAGATATAAGTTCCATAATATCTCTACATACTCTCCCTAAGCTCGCAAGAGCTTACTCTGCATAATCAGGGGCTGTATAGATTTATGATATTTCCTCGCAATGCTCCCCCTAAGGCCATGCTTGGCCATCTAGGTTGATGTAGCAATGTTAGCATCAGGTGAAGGCTCAGTAGCATCTACTAACTCTCCCTGAACCAATACCTCACTTGTTTCTTTTACCTTCCATACCTTACCACTTTTTTCATCTTCTAGTTTTCTGAAATGACACTTGAATTCATCCATATATTCTGCAATACTCTTACCAGTATCACCAATGTTCTTCTTTATAACCATAGGTGGTGGTCCTTTTCTGTTATAAGTTCCATTGTATCTACAAAAAATTTCTATATGTCCTCGATTCTTACATTTGTAGCATCTAGGAGGTGGTCTGTTCTGATTAACCTGCAACTTACAATACTTTGTGATGTGCCCAAAGTTATTGCATTTGTAACATGTGATCTTAGATGTTGTTTCTTCCCTAATGTAATCTTGTTTGATTCTTGATTAATCAAGTTTCCTTCATTCTTCTTTCTTATGTCCATATACATGACAATTGTTACAATATCCATTAAAGGAATTGAAAGGGGCTTTACCTATGCAGTCTCTCTTCATGTGTCCAAATTTGTTGCATCCAAAGCATCTACCTCTGAAAGGTTTGATCTTCTCTTTAGGTTCTTCAAGAGTAGGTCTTTCTCCATCAATCTTCGCTTTAGATTTTTCTTCATGAGACTTTGAACATCCAGCTTTATTGAAGCCAACTCCAGTCATGTCTCCTTTAGGTTTCTGTCTATCTCTCTGCTCATCAATCGTATCAATACTCATATGAAGTTTTTCTATGTGTTGCTTAGCCTCAACAAGGTCACCTTTTATGATCTGATTATATTTCTCTAATTCCAAATGTTTGATTTTGTAGTGATCAAGTTCATTATGCATTTGTCCCATCTGAATATTAGTATCTTTTAAGGTTTCTTTAATTTTTTTTCTAGCATCCTTTTCCCGTTGAATTTATTTAGCCATCTGTAGTGAAGTAGTTTCATGATCAAGATTCAAATTATCTTTCTCTTGTTCAAGTTGTTTTATCTGATCTGATGTGTCATTGTCTGAATCTTCTTTTATCTTATCCATAAGATCTTGTCTCTGATTTCTGGAAAGTTCAAGTTGTTTTTTTAGTTTCTTGATGAATCCCTCCACTCTTCTCAATTTGAATTTTATGTCACCATTTTTTGCTTTAGCTTTATCAAGGTCTTCAAGTGCTGCTTCAAAGTTTTCCTCCAAAATTTCAGAATCCATTTTGATCTCCCTTAAGCTGTTAAGCTTTCTCTCCTAGGGCCAATAGCTCTGATACCAATTGATAGGATTAAGTAATACTGAGAGGGGGGGGGGGGGGGAATCAATATTACAACAATTTNACTGAGAGGGGGGGGGGGGGTGAATCAATATTACAACAATTTAAACTTAAACCAATTAAATTCCAAATTAACCAGATAAATATTAAAATGAAAAGGACATAAACACAAAACACACAACTCATAACACCATGAATTTGTTGTCGAGGAAACCCTGGCCAAAGGAAAACCCCGATGGGGATGCTACCCACAAATATGCACTAAAAGTATATTGTCCATGTTAGGATCTGATTATTACATTAGTACATTTCCTTCTTAGAGAAATACGAAACCCTGTTAAAGGTATACGAAGATCACTACTCATACAATTAGGAATATGATTCTATTACAATGATTTTCTCAATAGTGAACAATACAAGCATCTGCTATGCTTAGGTAGTTCCAGTTGTAGCTCACATCGCCATCTTTTTTATTCTGACATCACAATGCATTCATTCATCCGTTCGCATCATATACACATTCATTCTTTCTTCTCTCTTCTTTCGCTTCTCAAAAGCTCTTCATATATATATCTTATTACATTACTCAGACGGCTCCCAAATACATCAAAAGTGGAACCAATACTTTTACGAAACCAAGATACAAAGTTAGTGATCATATATTACAAAAATATATGTAGTCCACAATCTGAATCCAACATAGCACATTTGGACTTCACATTATACTCCCTCAATCATCGTGATTTTTCATCTTCCTTGTATCACTGTTACTTTGTCTTCGCATGTATTCATCATATTGTAACTTACTGCGATCAACACCAAAACATAAGCGACCTTAATTGAAGGTCATACACATCCCAAAATAGCTTCATGTCTTCATTAACCATATGTTGTCTTCGTTGACCAAAACTCTACTCATGTACCATGTAATTCTGCTTTCTGTACTTAGTCATTTTGTAATCCTTAACTCCAAAACTGTGTTTCACACCATGCGATCATCCATACCAAATGTTTTGCCATAAATGAAAACCCTCAAGTGTTCCAAAACGCTCTTGAATGAACCACTTGCCAACAATATCCACATATATAGGGAGACAGATTCTTTTTTATAATCTTCATCACACACACACCCTAAATAGTTCATTGTTTATTTATACCATCCTCACACTTGAAAAATCTTCTAAGGTCAGAAAAGCATCTTAACCAAACATAATTCAAATGAGGTCGACAATTATTTTTGCAATGGAAAGGAATGAAAATTAGAACACACCACATCTTAATTGTGACCAAAAAACACATCATGCACGTGACTCTTCAATTTACATTCACTGAAGCTTTTAAAGTGAAAGTGTAAACACCCGAGATCAGCCAAACCTAGATTAAACACCATCGGACTTCAAACAAATTCCTTTGAAATACAAAAAGTTGCATCATCTAAGCTAAACAAAGATAAGAATAGTAGAAGCATAATTCCAAATCCACAACACTAGAAATCGATAAGAAGAACAATGTGGAGCATGAATTTCTAGAGGAAAACTCTACCAAACATTGTTACACAATGGTGAACACAAATTATTTTGAACTGCAATTAGGAACATAAAATCTTGAACCAAATACCTCTAAACACTACTCAATAGCATATCCAAACTGTAGGAAAAGATTTGCAATATAGAAGAAATGTGGAGCATAACTCTCAGCGCCACTACATGGAAAACACAAGAGCATTTGCAAAAACTACTCAATAGTGACAATAGAGACATGTTGACATCATTGACAAAATCAATAACTCATACAACTTCTCATTCTACTCAAACCTTCAACACAGGAAGTCAACAATACCTATGGGCGAAAACACTCTAACTCCAACCCTACATAAATTCATGATTATACTTTCTTTCACATCCTAGACCTTCTTAGGAAGTATCTCACTCACACAAGTGATCTCTTTGATTCCCCAAGTTTAGGCAAGTTGATACAAACTACTTCAACTCTTCGTGTCAATAACATTACATTTTACACTAAACCTCTTTCCCTTACTCCTGAAAACTTCATTTTAACAATTGACTTCAAGAAACTTCCTTAAAGTGATGGCATTGTTGGGTAGGTTGATCCCACTCTCAATATACAAGCATGAGTTGACAACTATTTCATTATGTGTGTCATTATTGATGATGGGGTTATGGTCAATAATCCATCTTTCCCTCAAAAGGATGTATTGTAATGAATCTCACATTACTCACACTAATGATACCTCCAAAGGCTATGATAAAATTAAAACACCTACTATTGGAAAGGTTACTCTCTTGATCTCCAATAGTCCTAAAACCTTGTCTACGTAGTTCTTTATCATTTACAAAGACACTAGCTACAACATGATTCTTATATGGCCTTGGATTCAATGGATGAAGGTCAATCCTTTTACCTTATTTCATGTGTTTTTTCTTCACTTTGTCGAAGCTCATAAAATCATTTTAGTGTTTAATGAGTTGAAACAAGATAATAAGAAAGCTAATTAAAATCAAACCCATGACTCTATAGGACAAAATAGAGCTATTATAAGGCAACTTAGGGTTAATTATGAACCTTCTCCTAAAATTTATCACGTAGCTAAAAAATAATAATGATAGTTCTCAAAAGGGTTGTCACTATAGGTTCCTTTAACATAGTTATTTCTAAAAAGATTCTAAAGAAGGATTAGTGGGTTGACCTCTCATGCCAAGACAATCGAGAATAAATATATATTAAAAGTGATGAAGGGGAGTAAGTTAACCTATCATACTAAGTCATTAGACATTCCCCATACTTCATGGAATTGGGCCTCGTCTACCTTTGTGTATGACGACTCACCCTAGCATACCTTGTGCAAGCCTAGCATAGTGAGACTTTTACTTGTTTGGCCCTTGTAATGAACACAATAAGTGACTAGACCAAATTAGTTACTTACACCATCTTCCATAAATAAAATAATGTGCCATAATTAATTTCCTCTCACATCTTGCATGACCTTACGAATAAAAATTTGGCAATGTTATAAGATCATTATGCCACACTATCTATTATTGGGTAAAAACATATTTATACATGTAGAAAATCATACACTCCTACTTGAATAGCTAGGGTATTCTTGTTTCTTCATTATTATCTTTGGTGTTCCAAAACCAAGCAACAACTTGAGTTTAAATGTTGATAATCTAAATCAGTCAAAATAAAGCAATCATTACCCCTTTTTTTAACCAATCCAACAATATGCTTGACCTTAACGATCATGATGCATGATCCAACAATCTTATTCACCAAGACGAATATATTGAAGAACACCTTGATAACATTATCTAGAGAATACTAGTCATATGACCCTATTGCCCATTCAGTAACAATCTAAAGCCTTTACAATACAAGACAACCTTAGGAAAAAATATCATGTGAAACCAAGTAAAAAAATACTACTCATCTTCATGGAAAGTGAAACGCCCCATTAGATTATAGTTTTAGCTAAACAAAAATGAAATGCCTAGCTAGCTTATATACATTGAATCTAAGTGTCCTCTAAAATATGAATTTGAACACGTAAGTACGGAAAACTTTTCACATCAAGGGCCATGCTTGGTTTGTCACTTTTCATCAATCTCCCCTTTCATTCATACTCATCCTCATTCTAAACCATCAATTCCTCCATCTATACCTATTTATCCTAATATTAATCCATCAAAACATTTCTCACCTGCTTTTAATCTTTAGCCCATCAAACCATCCATCAATCTTTGTAGTTCACCCATGAGGATGATGGTCTTGCAAACCAAGATAAATATAATAATGAACATCTTGTTGACATTGTCTGGAATATGCTAGTCATAGGCCCTCATTACCCATTCAATACAAATCTAAATCCTTTACAATATAAGACATCTCTAGTAAAAGCTATTGTGTGAAACCAAGTAAAGAAGTTCTACTCATCTTCATGGAATGTGAAACACCCCATTAGATTATATGTTGTAGAAAGACAAAAATAATAAAAGGTAAGGTACATTTTAGACATTATATATAAGCTTCCCTTGAAATATGACTTTGAATAGTTAAGTACGGTAAAAATTTCAGATGAAGGACCATGTATGGCTAGCCACTTTTCATAAACCCCCCCATTCATCCATCTTCATCCTAATTCTAAATCATCAATTACTTCATCTATACCTATTAAGACTAATATTAATCCATTAAAATATCTCTCACACTCTTTTAGGTCTAAAAAGTTGCATGGTCTATAATGATGTAGCTATCACCACTTTCATGGGTCTTCGATGCACCAACATATCCCAAGGAAACCATAGAGATACATAAAAAATTTACTACTAAAAAAGAGATATCCCAACTATTTTAAACACCAAACAACCAAAAATTTACATGTATTATATAATACCATATGCCTAAGACCACCCTCCCAAATCCAAAATTCTAAAAATATTAAACTCAAAGTTCATTAGGATCCCAAAATATAGTCTTCAAAATATAAGGATCCAAAACCAAACATCCATACATCAAAAACTAAAAATTATTATTTTTTAATATCATTGGTCTAAACATTCAAGATTTACTCAAATTCCAAAATTTGGCAACACAAAATCAAAGTAATCCTTATATCCAAGAAAAATATATAAAGGTAGAACATAATATTAGTTTGGGTCCCAACATTTGGAAATAAGGGTACTTGCTCCAAAAACCAATATCTCACCATCCAAGAGCCTAACAATCCATAATCCCTTGAGCCAATGTCCCAAAATTCAAAAACCCAAGAGTCGTCATCACATCCAACAAAAGTGAAAGTCTCAAAAAGAAACATGATGTGTGAACTCATTGGTCCTAATTCCCCTTGATCCCATGGCATTTACACATACCTCCATCATCCCATTTTTTAATCCACCCTTTTAACCTATCGCAATCAAGCATCCATCATCCATTTGGATTCCAAAATTTGACAACACAAAATCCAAGTAATCCCAATATCCAAGAAAAATGTAACATGCCAAAAATTAATTACTTTGGGTGACAAAATTTTAAAACATGGATACTTCAAAATCCAAAATCCAAAATCCTATCATCTAAGAACATATTGAGAGAATCTAACCGAGCAACCACCAAAAATCATAACACGTTAAGTGTACCACTAGCAATGTGATCCACCTAAAGCAGTTATATACAATGGGATATTATTAACTTACCATGGAAGCGAATACTTGAATTCAAACTATAAATAATACAAAATGCAAAAAATTAGTAGTAAAAAACATAAAATAATAAATAGAAAAAAAGATCCAATATTGAAAAGCATTTATATGGTGCCTTAAGAAAGTATTGTGACAAAAATCTATTTGTTGGAATGATGTGCAAACTCACCAGAGCTATGTCTACCTTACATTTGGGGGAAAGATTCTTCCACCCACTTATTCCCTTCACAACCATTAGCAGTCATCCATATCACATTGTTCCACCCAACACGTCCACATCTAGATGCAACCATACATGCTATCAACCTCACTTTGACCTTGATAAGTGGACAAGGTATAGAAATGTGACGTGGAAATCCCCATATGTATTTAGCCATGAACATCATAAATGAGTGTCATAACTAAGTGGGACATATCATTACTATTTGATATAGTCCTTGGAAATTACATCTTGCATCCTCATTCCTAATTTTATCTCATATCCATTATCACTATCCATAATCTCATCCTTCCTTTTTTTCCACACCTTTAACCCTAGTGCTGGAATAGTTCATCTCCTTAAATAATTTAAACATATCTCAATCTTAAACAACAAATCCAATTTTGACATCAAGCCACAATCTCAAATCCCCAATACTAAAACTATCGAGATTGTGATCCCCTACCTAGTATCCCACCCCATTTCACATAGCCAATATAATAAAGAAAATCTTTCTATTATCCAAACACCATATAGAAACACACATAGAATAATCTTTCAACTCTAGAAAAGTATCTCAATACACTATTTAAAAGAACTCATAAGCTTTATCCTTGATAAGTGTTGTCTAGTCTCGAGATCTTTTTTGGTCAAGATAACCATTTCCAATCCTCGCATTATTCCTAAGATGTATCATTTTTGGTTCAAGTACACTATCATAACCATCATATCAATTTTCATGATAAGAAAATAAAGTTGTTGGATCGAGATACTCCTCCCTAGTGTCGCCAACTCAAAATGGATGGTAAAGCATAGGTGGGGAGCTACAATTAATGGATTTTAACTTGATCAGGGGCATAATCATATTTTCATTTTATAATTTATGAAGGTCGTCTTTGTTTCCTATGTGTGCTTCATTTGGTGCTTGTATTTGTGATTCAACTTTTGGGTACCTCACAACCATCATTATCATGGTCTTACATATAATGGTGCATTATTCATATGCCTACTTAGATATTAGTCTCTCGCAAAATTGACCTATCATAATATTTTTACTTGTCTCTTGGTGTATAAATTTTTTTTTTTTAAAAAGTAGCTAAACAAGGGTGCTAACTCTTACAAAGACAATCCAAAAAGGTCACTTACAACTAGTTGGTCAAGAACAAACAACTAATAGGAAAGGCTTGAATAGAACACTTAGCCTACTTGCATGACTACTCGGAACCCACATTAAGGGTGGGTAGAAAACTCACCCACAACTTAGGAAAAAAATGGGAAGAGGAGGAAAAATGATGTTTCCTCCTCCAACAAACAACAATATAGGAAATAGTATAATTAGGAAGACCATCACGAGGGGTAGAAAGTGGGGAAATCCCCTCAGTGATACTGTTACCACAAAGAATAGAGTGTTGACAAGGCATCATGTCATCTACCAAAGGTTGGAGCAAAATAGGAGCAGCAGACAGAGAAGGGCACACGGCCAGAGGGGGTCACACCTAGCATAAAGAGGTGAAGTAGGATACACTAGGCCTAAGGAGGCCATATCTTGGTGCATAATGTTAAGTGCTAAATCAAACATTAATTTGTTAACATATTTTAGCATATACCAACATCTAATTTATTTCACATGCATTCTTCATACATCCACCTTCCTTTCTTTCTCACATCATCCTCTCCTTCGCACATCTAAATATAGCCTTCCTTTTTCTTCTATCTCTTTGAAATCCCTTCCCTCTAGTCATCCTTTCATACCTATCAACTCGCCTACTCTCTCAAAAGGCAATCCCAAACCTATATCCTAACCCTCATTTTTCTAAATAAATGTGGCATCTTGCTACCACTTATATCTCAATGAGCATATATACTTATCTTCTTCAAAAAGATATTGCTTGTCTTAGTCATAACTCCATCTCAAAGAGACAGAAGATGTAATCATCTAAAATGCATGCTTTAATTCCATCATCATCACATCAAATTGACCTCACTTATATGCTTCTAACACTATCATTTTCAATCATTGTTCTAACATTAATTATGTCCTAACCATCTAATAATTCCTCTAAAATTAATTGGATAATTAGCTTTATCTATTCAAATAATTTAACTGCTTTATCATTTTTGTCTAATAGCCTCATCTTACTTGAATATAACATAGTTATTAATTAAGAAAATTATTTACATAGTATTCTGTTGTAAATTAAATAAATCTATACTTATCTAATTCCTCTAAAATATGCATGATCATTAGTTGAATAAGAAAAACATGTTTGAATAACCAATTAATCATTTACATACTACTCCACTTAAATTTAATTAAAATAATCAAAATCGTAAAATAAATAATTTATGAAAAATATCTATACATTAGATATCGATGTCTTTATTTCAATAGAAGTAATAATTTGAATATGTACAAAAATAGTTATGATGTATGATATAAATCTTTGTCTAAATTCAAATTAATCTCACCTCAAAAATTAATAAATAATACAAAACAAAAAATTATGAAAAAAAATATCTATGTACTAGATATTGGTGTTAAAAATCTATGTTTAAAATTTTGAAATTTTTTCTTTTCTAATAAAAAAAGTTATGTTGTATGGCATAAATACCACTTTTTTAAAATATCAAGTTAACTACCACAAAAAAGAAATTAAAATTTATATTTAAAAAATCACAAATTATTTTTTTAATTTTTTAATACATTTGAAATCTACCCATAAAATTTCAAAATTATTAGTTCACATCATCTTCAAATTCTCAACATTTTGTTTCTATTAGATGTAGTTTATTAAACAAACATACATAATACAAAGTTGCTCTAGATGTTCAAATCATATCACCGAATAACAAAGTCCCATAATATTTTGAAAGATTGTATAAAAATAAGAAGGTACCCCCCACTCACTTCGCTCTTAATGACATTCAATACATGTAGTTGGAATGTCAGGATTCATGAGTCCTTAAATAGAAAATATACACCTATATCATTTTGTAAGGATAGACCTAGTTTCAATGTGTTATGTATGCAACAAGTCAAGGTGGTTGGATTTGAAAAAGGGTGTGGTTTAAACTTTATTTGGAATTCTTCTCAAACTTTTTTTTATTTGCATGAGGAAGGTAAAGGGAGCTATGTTATTATAATTAAAAATAATTGGGCCAAATGTATCGTCAATTGGCACATTTCCCCATGTACTAGACTTCTTTGGATTAAGTTTAAGATAGCCTCAAAAGCCTTTGGGATTTTTCCATCTATGCCTCAATGACTATAATGAAAGACGTGAATTCTGGTCTTGGATGACCTCTAACCTCCCTAAGATCCATTGGCTTATTGTTGGCTACTCCAATATGTTGAAATATAAAAAAGATAAGATAGGGGGAAGATGAGGCTTTTAGAAAGGCAATGAAATGTATTTTTGGTCTAGGATGAAAATATAACTCTTCCTTATAGATCCTTTGGAGGAGAAGAAATCAGAATTTAAGGATATCTGGTTCACTTGGTTCAATAACCAATCACATAATAAGAGAACCTATTCCATATTTGATAGGTTCTATTCACATAAAGGGTTTCTCTCTTTTAAGTAGGATGCCAAAGGTAGGACTATCTTTGTATTCCCTACCACTATGTCTAACCACTCGCCAATTAAGCTTGTGTAGAACTTGGGATTAGCTACTTTGGCCCTAGGAGATGCAATTCCTCTTGTCACAAGCATAAAAAAAATTTCCTTAATAATAATGATTGTCTAATGGGCATAGGGTTCTCGCGATTCTTTATGGAAGTCTTAATAAGAGGTATGCACTACGACATTGGGATTGCCTTGTTTCTCTTTGGAGAAACGTGTTTATTATTGGGGGTAAAAAGAAATCAATGGATAGAAGGAAAATTGAGTTTTTTCCTTCAAGAAATATGGTTAGACCTTGAAGCACAACTCCAAAGAAAAAGAGGGACTTAACTCTAGAAGACAAATTTGTCAAACCCACAAATTTCCTCAGAAAGATTCAAAACTATCAATCACCAAGGGGCTAGAATTAGAGCTATGATGACATGGCTTCATGAGGGAGACAAAGGCTCTATGTAATTTTTAAACACCAGTAGCTAGAAACGAGATACAGAAAGGATTGGTCATATTTATGTGGATGGTCTATCTTATAATGACAATGAGTCTATGTAGGAAGCCTTTTATTCCTTTTTCACGACCTTGTTCTCTGTAGGAGAGAATTGTAATTTTACTAAATCTAGGGATTTCTTTTGGAAGACTATCCCTCTTAAGGTCTCTAAGGATGATTTTGTATGCCTAGATACTTGGATATCTTCGAGGAAGAGATAATGAACATAATTAAAACTTTTACTAATGTGCAAGCTCCTATGGCTAATGGTTTGCCCATAGAATTCTACAATGCCAACTTAGAGTGGAATAATTGGGAAAGAACCATTAGAAGTTTATAATGATGCATTCCACTCTAGTACCTTGGGATTAAGCATTAATGGAGGGATAATCAAATTCATTCCCAAAGGGGAGGATAGAAGTCCTATTAAAAGATGGAAACCAATCACTCTACTAAATGTGTCATAAATGTTTTGTCAAAGCAATCACCATCAAGTTGGAATGTCCTAAAGAAAGTTGTTTCAATGACTCAGACTAGTTTCATTAAGGACAAATATATCCTGGAGAACCTAGGAACTAGTTGGGAGGGTATGTATTGGGCCAAATATAGTAGTATGAATGTCGTAATGATCTTACTAGACTTTGAAAAATAATATGACAGAATTCAATGACGGTCTATGATTGGCATGCTTAAGGCCTTAGGTTTTGCACTAAGACACTGCAAATGGATTAATATATTATTTGAGGACTACTCCACCTGAATTGATATTAATGATAATCTTACTATCTCAATTTGGCTACAAAGGTCAATAAGGTAGGGATGCATCATTTCTATTTCTCTATTTTTTTGTTGACCCTACATTGTTGATATGATTTAGGATCTATGATGATTGCTTAGAGAATGCTTAATATTAACAACAGTTAATTCAAAGCCTTAATAGGCGAATTAACATAAACGCAATGCTTAAATGAACAAAGCATTATAAAGATGACGCACAAAATGAAAGAGAGAAAAGAGAAAGAAGACCAAACACAACTCATAACGAAGTTCGCCAAATGGCTACGTCTCCAGGTGCTTCTCCAATAGAGTGACTGATCTGATTATGCTCCAAAAACTCAGAATTACAATTGTTACAAAACCATCTCCTTCCAACACTTCAGCATAACATTCCTCCAATGCACAAAAATGGCTTCAAATTATGGAGGGCGTTCTCTCCTTCTCACCACCTGGATGTCCTTCAAAAGGCCTACCACCCCCCTTTTATACATAAATTTGGTATAATAAGGCTAAAACCACAATTAATTCAAAATATCCCCTTATAACTCCCTTAACCTTCATTTAGACCCCTTCTCCCTTTTTGGTTTTGGCACCATTCATCATTTTGGGGTCGGTTTATAACAATGAAACCTCATTGTTAAGGTTGTCAGGCTAGTAACATTTTAAATATAACCAAGGCCCAATATTATATGGGATCATTGTCGCAATGGCAACACATTGTTTTGGAAGGCGAGGAGTGGAGGGTTCGACCCCCGCCAGCCATCTTTCAACCATACTCGGCAATTTTTTATAAGAAAATGCACCAAACACCCAAAATAGGTAATGGTGAAAGCTTTAAGTGGTATGGAAAAGGTTAGGGGTTTAAACCCCCTAACCACATTTTGTTTTGACCTATAAAAAACTGAGGTGCCACATGGCACCACCTGATTGGGCCACGTGACATCTCATCATTTGTTGTTAATGCTATGTCAAACTACCACCATGGATGCCGCGTCATTGCCACGTGTCAAGAATTTAATGGTCTATTATGCCATGTCATTGTGTCGACATCATCATAGTCAAACTTGATCAACATACTACTCTCAACTTTGACCAGCTATATCTTTAGCGTACAAGCTTTGTTTTGGAGAAAATGAACGTCGTTGGAATCATGGCGGTGAGACCTTTGTGATGATGCCAACTTTGACCAATTTGGAGGTAATGAAATTTTGCCTTTCTGACTGCTCTTTGTACCCAATTTGACCAAATTTTGACTATCCATAACTTGGACGTATGGACTCCTTTTTTGCCCATTCAAGTTGTATTGGATTTGATTTTTTGAGCTCTTCACGATAATGTTGAATTGTAAAGCATTGGAGACACTTCAATTTTCAATGAAAAAGTATCCCTCGAATCAATGGTGCATTGAGAACTTCTCTAATCAGCCACATTCTATGTGGTATTAACCTCCCTAATAGCAATGCCCAATTTTTAGATGACACATCTCTTTTTATGGAAATGAGTAAAGACAATTTTTTAAATGTCTTGCATAGACTTGAGACTTTTCATATGGCTTCTGGTGATAAATTTTCTAGTGTCAAGTCCTCTATTCTAATCTAGAACATGGAACATTTGGAGTGGTTGAGAGACCAAGAGTAGCAGTTGTTGGGCCCTTATAAGGTTGTTCGATATCATGACATTCCTTTTTCTATTTCCCCAAGTTTGAAGGATATGTGGGAATGGTTGTTTATAAAACTTGAAAAAAAACACCACAAATGGCAAAGCATCTTCTCCTCTTGGCTAGTAAGATTCATGTGGTGTATAAAGTCTACACTTCCCATGTTTCTTTCTTCTCTTCCATCTGGTTGTTTACTAACTGTCAATTTAATAAACTACATAAAATTCTTAGAAACTTCCTTTGGTCTCATGGTTTAGTTAAAGGTAAGAGGCATGTTAGTTGGAAGACGTGTTGATTGCCCAAATGCTTAGCAGTCTTGGGCTTAAGGACCTAAGGATTCAAGGGATTGCATTGGCATTGAAGTGGATTATTAAAGCTTGTGTCGAGGATGAGACCTAGAAACTTCTTATCAGAAATAGTTGAATACCATCTAAACAAAAAAAAAACTTGGGTGATCTTCATATGCAAGATATACTATTTAGAAAATTTGATGTGAAGATTTAGATTGTCAGTCCTCAACAACATTTGGAAAGCTTGAAAAAATGTCAAAACACTTGCTTCAAAATAATGAGGCCTTCTCCTCATTATTAAAATCTTATGTCGAATAGAGATCTATTTGGTGGAATTTGGTTTGGAATGACAAACCTCTGGTTCTCACCCAAGGGTGTTGCCCAAAAGTTTGGGCTTGTAAAGGACTCCTCATGCTTCAAGGCATTTTTTACGGTAATGATTTGATTAAATGGAACACTTAAGAGAATATGACCTTCCTAAGACTCAAAAAAGAACGTATTCTATACTAAAGAATGTTATAAGCCATTTTATCTCCCCTCTTGCTTTGGCAAGGGATTCTGATTTTTTCAAGAGGATTACTTAGAAGAATGGTTCTTGTTTCCATAACAAATTTCTACCATAAAAATATACTATTTACTTACTAATACGAGAATTGTTCTAGAGTGGATTAAAAGGTCTTAGGACTTGAATTCATCTGAGAATGTGTAGGCTGCTAGATTAAAATATATGTGAGTCAAGAGGCAAAAAAGCTAGCTTTAGATGGTGGTTGTTGCTTAAAAAGTTAGTTGGTTGTCATGAGTTAGAGGTGGTTGGTGTCCTTGCTAGAATTTGTCAAAAATGTAATGTTAATGATACTTTTGAGCATTTATTTTTTGAATGTCAATATGCTTTTTCTCTATGGTCTTTGTTTTTGGGTTAGTATATTGGATTGGATTGCATAGATGGTTTTAATTGGTTTGAAATTCTTGTAGAGTATGGTGGTGCTTGTCTTGCTGAGCTTTATGTGTTTTGGTTTGTCTTGACGAATGATATTCTTTGGTTGAGATTCCAAACGACAAGTTTACAATACTACTCAAAGGACTCATGATAGTGTACATAATAGAGATCGCGACTTCTCATTGTTTTCCCTAGGAAGAGATAAAATGAAGAGGAACTAGCAATATTGAAGGAATATATGGACAAAAACAACTTTGGTAAGACCTCTAAGGAAGATAAGCCCAACACTAATTGGAGTTAAAACATACTATCAACCTGTAGATCTAAAGGATACAATTGATCCTTCAACTGGTACTTACAACTGTGATTACTATAAAACAAGTAACAATACTATTAAATTTTAGATCAGATTTATGACTTTTAATTTTCGTTTCAAAATCCAATGTATATATATTTAATCACAATATATATACATATATTTATTACTAATATAATAATAAATATATATAAATATATTAGTATCAATAATATGCTAATTGTCTAACGGAGACTTGTATTGTATTTTCCTTATATACTTAAGATCATTTTTATCTAATCGAAGCTATAAACATCAACACTCCCTCTTAGCTAGGGAAGATAAAATGCACATCACAAAATTGTGAAAGTTTTTTTCCAAGTGGATTGCCTCCATCGGCGATTCGATCTACAAGCTCTTACGAGCTTTGATGTGGATTGCCTCAATCGGCGATTCTATCCACAAGCTCTCGTGTGGATTGCCTCTATCGGCGATTCTATCCACAAACTCACGAGCTTCATTTAAAAGTAGTTGTCACAGAATATCAAGTCGCATGACATTCTCCAAATACTCAGAGTAATGGCCTACCAACATCAAGTCAACATGATGTCCACCAAGTACTCAAAAGTTTACAAAGATATCATATAATGATATCGAGAGCATTGGCCTGTAGAATATCAGGTCACATGATATTCACCAAGTACTCAGAGTAACGGCCTACCAACATCAAGACAACATGATGTCCACCGAGTACCCAAAAATTTTACAAAGATATCATATAATGATATCGAGAGCATTGGCCTACAGAATATCAAGTCGCATGATATTCACCAAGTGCTCAGAGTAACGACCTACCAACATCAAGTCAACATGATGTCCACCGAGTACCCAAAAATGTCCATAGGTAATGTGCACTTACCATAGGAACATTCATATCATCTGTCATGATCTGTTTCAGCCATCATAAGATGTCTATCATGATAGAAGATCAAGTTATTGTAAGATCGTCACCTTATA
>MU228363.1:3391282-3415354 GCA_018584345.1 Thuja plicata | reverse complement strand
TTCTCATATGACATAATGATAAAATGATAAATCCATAATTGTCAGTATATGATTATATCATATTCATACTTTGCAAAAGTCTCAAATTGTCATTACATGCTGAAAATTTAAATCACAAGCATAAAAGCGTCGAATTAGAGTTTAGAAGGGTCAAATTAGGTTTAGTTTGACTTTATTTATTAAAAAATAAAAAATAAAAGTCAATGTGGCCCTGTTTTTGGACTCTCAGATTTTGGATTCCGGAGGATCCTTCTGGACTCCTGTGGATCCTCCCCGATTCCTCCAGGGTTCTGGAATGGAATCCGGGTTCTCCCTAGGTTCCTCAGTGAGGAACCTAGGGAGAACCTGGATTCCATTCCAGAACCCAGGGAGAACCCGGATTCCATTCCAGAACCCTAGAGGAATCCAAGAGGAATCTGGGAGGAACCAGGATCCGCATAGTACCAGAACCAGGATCCGGGCCTCAACAGAGGAATCCGGTAACTTATCAATCATTCCCAAACAGTTCAAATGTTCTACTGAAATATGAACATGTCCCAATGTTGAATATGGAACAGGTTTGCAATATTTCAGGGAGTAAGATATGAAAATAAATGAAAAACACTAATACAGCAAACTACCATATTGTTTCAAAAGCAAATCACAACATTTGAAAATCATTAAGCAACATATCGCACTTGTTTGAGACCCAGCTGTACCAGATTAACTCAGATTGCAGCCTTTAAGAAAGAGGGATTTGTTTCATAAAGTTGTCGTACAAACAAAGGAGTCTGTCACACTCCCTTATGGAGCTGCTGTATGCTTTAGATGAGGATTGTGAAGATATTAAGCTGCCGCATTATATCATTAAAGGACCAGTCTGTACTATTTGCACTGTAGCACTTTTAAAATTGAAAAACTACAAAAAGTTTGAAGGGCTTTAATCCATATTGATGCTGCTGCCTATTTTCTGGGGGGGGCAACAAGCTTGTAAGTGATTCAGCTATCATAACTCACTTCAGTTTTTTGTGGGTATTTGGGGTGTTCTATATTCAGTGCATCAATTGGGTTTTGGTTGACCTTGGGTATAATTGATTCTGTCATTATTCAAAAACTGCAATTGATTCTGTCATTATTCAAAAACTGCAATTAAAGGTTTCCAAGATTATTTATGGGTTTCAATGCTGTTGTGCAGCATTTCAGTTTATTCATCTTCAACATTCATCTTAATATGGATACATGGTGAAACCCAAGAGGCATCCTCACCGGAAAGCATTACTGATTTAATCTAAGTTACCGGTACAGGTACGGGTACGAGAACCCAGTACATGAGTACGTGCAAAAAGATTTTTGGTGTTTGGGTACGTGTGTGTTTGTGTAAAATTATATATATATATACAAAATAATTAATTATATAGTTATAACTTGAAAGGAGGCAAAGTTATATAAAGAGTAACGTATCTTTTTATAATTATTAACCAATGAATTTACTATTCTAAACAATAGTAATTTAACGACATATAGGCGTTAATACTTTCCAGATAATAGGCATTCATACTTTCCAGATAATATTATTCGCGGCTAACATCAGCGATCATTATTATGTTTAAATCTATATTCAATTCGCTGTGGAAAGTAATATTCAGCCAATCACGAAGTCTGAAGTCTACAGTGGGTGAAATTATTATTGCCAGGCCAGAACAAGATTTATGCAATTGAGTGTTGGGATTATACACTTGAATTAGGAGCTTTAAAAAATAATATTGATTGAACAAATCAAATAAACATATTTCTTGAACCCGACCATCGGGAGCTGCCTCTCTGCGTGCTCCCAGTACATACGGCGTATGAAATATATATTCAATGAGATTAATATAATGCCAATAAATACCAAAGCCTGCAGACTATATAATTAAAGACATTGTTTACTTCCTTTGGTACCAGCATCCGCATCCACATCCACATAGAACCCGCATCTGCATCCAGCCTCTGAGCAGCGTATCCGGTAACGATTTAATATTAGTGTTAACAGAATCATCGTATGCTCTCACCCTGCCCATTTTAAGATCTTAGTGATCAGAAGGTGCTAAAATTATGCATTAATATTGGAAAAACATCAAATTGTCAAAATATCCAGTTTGGGACACTACAACCCACCACCTTAAATATCACACAGAGCAGCCACCTACAGGGTACCACTACGCAGAAGAATTGGGAAGAAAGTACTGTCATCAAGAAAAACATAGAACAGAGCATGAGCAAAATAAATATGTTGGCATTATGGTAGTTTTGGAGGAGATATAAAGAGTGGTCACGAGTCGATGCATAAGTGGTTGTCATTGATGGCAACGTATTCAGTTATCATGATTGGAGTGACCGGTAAGAACTGTACATGATCGGTAAAGGGAAGATCAACTATGTATGTTGACTGGTGTTCAGGAAGAACAGTATCAAACATAGAATGTGCTAGCGGTCGAGTTAAGGAAAGATTCAGGTGTTGCGATCATAGATGTAGTTTGTATATGGTAAGTGGAATCCATGATTCCAATCGCAACAATTTATACCAAGTTTTGAATGAATTATGTTTTGAATGAGAAGACAGTTTACCTATCTCGTCACCGATCAAAGTTTCAATTTAATTTGGTTAAGGCAGTGGATCTGAGGCCGACAGATTAGTTCTAAATATTGGTAATATGTTTGAGGACGACATAGAAGACAGTTTACCTATCTCGTCACCGATCAGAGTTTCATTTTAATTTGGTTAAGGCAGTGGATCTGAGGCCGACGTATTAGTTCTAAATGTTGGTAATACGTTTGAAGACGACATATTGGATGTTGTTGTCGCTGATTTCGAGGAGGTTGGCTAATCTTTTGAGTCGACTATGGTGGAAAGTTCTAGGTCTTGTGTGACCTAATGACAATTCTATATAAGGAGCACTAAATCGTTTGATTTAGGGTTGCGATCGTATTTTTAGGTTGGACGATCACGAATTGAAGGAGCAAAGATCAATTTAGTGTCAAGAAGAAAAGGAGCAAAAAGGATCTGATAGGCAATCTGTGCCATTCTATAGATCAACATATCTTGTTGTTCCCTAACAGTTGCAGCAGGTTAAATCCCTTAATAGGGTGAAGTTTAACAGGTTCTTATTTGTAAATCCCTTAACAGGGTAACTTCTTTATTGAGGTTTCAAATCCTCTAGCGAGGTAGATCATAACTGATCTTATTGTACTCCTAACAGTGTACTAATCACTCCTAACAGGGTGAACCCTCAGAAAGGGTATTTGTAGCTCCTAACAAAGAAAACTCATTTACTGCAATAGTGGGCTTGTGGGTGTCATCCCCGCTGTGGTTTTTTCCCTCTTACAAGGGGTTCCACGATAAAATATCCGTGTTATGTGTTGAGTTTGTGGATGCTTGATATTGTTTATTGTCATTTGTTTACTTCATAGTGCAGTTATTCATATCGGTGGTTGAATTTGTTCATTACCTGTTTGTACTGATCCATCCCCCCTCTCAGTACCTAAGATTTCCAACAATTGGTATCAGAGCCTTGGTCCTCTTGATATTAAGCTTAACCGCTCGAGGAAAAGATCCCTATATTTCAACATTGATAGATACAAGCTATGTAACAAGGTTTGAGTTCGTGTTCGAATTCGACAACAATAAAATTCGGATGAAGTTATGTAGGAAAAAAAAATTCGGAAAAAAATTCGACATTTAATTCGCCTTCTAAAAATTTGATTTTTGAAAATATAATTTAATAAATCCATAAATATAAAACATGGCATTAAATTTGAATACATTACAAAAAAATTATAAACATTAAATTTGTTTCATTTTAGTTGAAATATTATTATTATATAAATAATAAATATATTTTAATTAAAAATCTAATTTAAATATTTTAGAATATGAAATTCTACTATATTTTCTAAAAATAAAAATAAAATAAAAAATCGACATTGTTTAAATATCAAACATATAAAGATATTACATTTCATTCAACTAAACAAGAATTAAAATAAAAACAAAACTCCTATGTGAAAACAACGCGCCATTGTTGATGCGTGGACTGGAGCCCTTGATAGCATAATGGACGGAGGTAGCGAAGCAAAGCCAACGGGTATGGGGTAAATTCAGCCGCCATTAGCCAATATGGGTGGAGATAGTGCGACAACAAATATGGGGATGTGTCATTCATTACTATCAGTCAGTGCGACAGTGCGTCGCTCAGTATGGGAGATCAAAGAGAGCTCGAAAGGATTCAAAGAGGGATAGGATTGGTTGAGACACAAATTTATCCGCTTTAGTTTGTCTTGTTTGAGTGAACGTCTGCACACAAATGACTCAGATTTTTGGGGTGTAAGAAAGGTTTCAATCTTTTTTAATCTATGTTCGAAGAGACCCAACAAAGCCAACAGAAAATCCCAACCAAAGCGTAAAAATTATGTGAGCCCTTATCCGTATGAACATTAGGGCAAACTGGAACGAATTTATAAGATTTTTTTAAAGTTCGCTGCATTTTGAATTTCATCTATGAAATTCAGCGAATCCTGTGACATAGGATACAAGTATGAAAAGCAGCTTGAGGATGCAAGCAAAGTTATCAATGAACTGAAGGAAAAGTTGAGGCATTCCCTTGCTAAAAGAAGAGAGCATGCTGAGCAATTGAGTGAAAGTCAAGACTACATTGAACAACTGTCTGAACGTAGTTTGTCTGAAGAATCTGAGGAAGCACTTGCAGATCTGATGAATAAAAACAATGGACTCAAGGGAAATGGCAAATCTGAAAAGAGAGCTTGAAAGTCACTCTATCAAGATGGTTGAAGAGCTCGAAGGAAGAAGAATTGTTGAGGATGCCAAGAAAATTGTTGAAAACGCCATAAAGGCTAAAGATGAAACCCTAACTGAAAAGTTGGAGCAACTATTCAAATCGAAGCAAGAAGTTGTTATATTGCAGAAACACTTACATGACATAAATGAAGAAAAAATTGATATTGAAAGAGAGAAGAGGGAATAAGGAAAGAGAATGAAAAGCTAAAAGAAGAGTTGAAAGCTGCAAATGATCTGATGGATAAATTCAGAAAGAGTTCTGCTAAACTTGATGAACAACTTGGAAGATAAAGGATGAATGGAAAAAAACAAGGTCTAGGATTTTCAAACTTTGAAGCTGGTGAATCATCTGGGACTAAGGACATCAATGCAAGACGTAAATCAACACCCAAGGTGAACAATAACACTAGCAAGAGAAGGTATAGACCGGTATGTTTTAATTGTCATAAGGAAGGTCATATTGCTAATGTATGTTGATTTAAACCTATTGGTCCAAATGTTAGACCTAGAGGTTCTACGGCCAGATTAGGAAATTCCTATGTTAGAACTGATAACTGCAATGCTAGATCTAATGCATTCCATGAAATTTTTTATTATTGCAACAAGTTTGGACATAGAGCTAATGAGTGCAGGGCGAGAATCAACAACCAATGGTCATATGATTACAACAGTCAGAGACCTATCAATCAAGGTAACCAGTCAAATGTTACCTGTTCTAATTGTCACAACTATGGGGCATGTGGTTGTGAATTGCAGATTAAGGTCAGCCAGAGGCAATGCTAGACCCTGAAATCGAACAGGTATGCTTTGTTAGGTCTGTAACAAAGTTGGTCATCTTGCCAGATCATGCAAAGCAAGAAAGTATACTAGAGGTCAACCGGTGAACAATGTTGAAAATGCTAAAGGGAAGGAAATTGTTAATGCTGACGAAGTTAGAAATGATATGAAGAAGACATGGGTGAGGAAAGGAGAATTGAATTCTTCTGAGTTGATTGAGAACTCCACAAGTTCAAGAAATGTGGAGAATCCATCGGTGAACCAAGCACATTATTTGCTTAGGGGGAGCACTTATAGTCAAATCATTTACCGATCCCCTAAATTCATGAGCGGTAAGATTCATATGCATTTTGACATGTCTATTTGTGAGTTAATGATGGTTAGTGAAGATAAAGTGTTTTTGTGCATGCGTTTAATGATTGTTATGTTTTAACCGTTGTGGTTGGTAGAAAGCATCTTTTGACCGTTATGTTTAAACGACTACATTCACAAACGTTATAAGGATGGGAAAGTAAACTCATTTGTCACTTTACATTCTATCGAGGTTTACTGAAGAGCATTTGTTTAGATTCCATAGCGAGAGTTATTTGTATTTGTGGACTACGATTTCGAGCAAGAAATTCTATCGGTTCTCGAAGAGCACTAATCGATGAAGTCGAGGTTATTGCTTGTGTTGCAAAGCTCTTTATAGGAATCGTTGTTGCTGCTAATTGTTGACATTATGGATACTCTTGTTTTGGTCGACATCATTGATGAACCAAGACCTGTATTCAAGTTACACTCGATGAAGGCAAATGAGAATGATCCAATGGGTGCCCTATCTTTGATGCCTTATGGTGTATTGTTGATAGAAGACATTCATTTTTTCATCCACTGCAAGTTGGAAGAACTTGGAGTTGATGAAATCTTCAATGAGTTTCTTAAACTGTGTGATGACCAAAGATTAAAGTAGGAGCATATGCATCTGATGAACAAAGGTTTCACCTATATGGTTGAGATACCTGATGATTTTCATCCAAAATGGATAAGATATGTATTGAGCAGAGTCCATGATCAATTCATTTGGTTGGAAAAGCCACACAAGATTACAAAGGAGATAATCAATAGTTACTGGATTTTGTGCGACCGGTGAGGCACCAACTCTATGGACTATTGTTGCAAATTTGGTTACTCGCTTGACCAAATCCAAACAAGATCACCGAGCCATGACTATCAAGGATATAATAGACAAGGAAGTGAAATTTGCTTCAATGTGATAGGATACAGAGTATACCAGTCTAGTCGGTTGAATAGTGTACCTGATGGAGCTATTCATGCTGCATACAGAATGGTGAAGGAAGATGCAAAATATGATCTTTGTGAGATGTTGAGGAGTCAATTCTTTGTGAGCATGGAGAAGATCAAGAAAGATAAGTAGTCATTCAAATATGGATCATGCCTAGTATGTATGTTCTTTTACCTACAGAATCAATTTCCTGGAACAGGTCCTATTACATGGTCAGAGGATACACCGGTAGTAATGCAAATTAAGCAATGTATTAGGACTTTAGGAAACGATTTTAATACGGTTATGTGGGGACATTTTAAAGATTTTCAAGGGAAAATGCACTTAAGAGAGAGAATCCCAACCGGTATTGTTAAAAAGTATAAAGATGATATTTGTTTTCTAGTAGATACAGATACACGTATGTTGCAAGCAGTGCAACCTAGGACATTTTGGGTACCAGCTATGAGTTATGAAGTTGATGGTAATTTAGTCACTATACATGTTGATGTTCTATTGTCAAAACCAATTGATACTTCAACACCTAGGCTTGGAACCTGTGAAGAGTCATCATTGAAAATTCATAGTGAATTAAGAGCACCGGTAATCCAAAGAAAGATTAGGAAACAAGTTGACAATCTAGCCAAAATGAGTGGCATAACACCATAAATGATGACAAAACTAAGAAAGAAAATGGAGAGTAAGGAAGCAGGCACATCTGCTGCTACTGAAGTCAAGGATGCAGAAGTTGAAGTTGAAGAGATTACACCTCAGAGAGTCACTAGGAGTTCAGTACTAAAACTAACTAAATCTACTTCTACTACTCCTATTAAGACTAAGCCAGAAAAGGAGTCACCTGAGAATGTGCAGAAAACTTACAGAAGAAAGAAAGCGATGACATCAGACTATAAAGAGTCAAAGGGTAAGAAAGGAGGTAAGGAAAAGGTTGAAGAAGTTGAAACTGAGTCTGAGAAGGAACAAAAGGAATTGAGAGCTAGTGGGAAGAAGTCTACTATAGTAGGAAAGCCTACTGAGAAAACTGACAAAATTGACAATATTGTTATTCTTGATAGCATTGTTAAAGATATTAAGGATTATGGAAGAATGACAGAAGTGTGGAGTCACTTTGTTAAATTTGACAATGAAGAGAAAAGGAAGATAGAAGATGCAGTAGTACAGAGTCTACATACTTTTTGCAAAGCACCAAGTGAACTATTCAAAGCTATACCTAAGGAACTATACGAGGCAATTGACAAACGATGGAGAGAAGCTTTGAAGATTGATAAAGTGATGATGGAACAAGAACTTGCACTTTTGCAACCTGAATTGATTATAGAAGAGGTAATGTTAATGGTTGAAGCAATGAGAGGAGAATTTAAGAGAAGGAACAGAGTCACAAGAATTCTTATTGGTGAAACACAATCAATAAGAGATGAGATAGTGGATATGTAGATAAAGTTAGTAAAGTCTGAGACTGCATCTAAAGACAAATCGGTAGAAGAGAAAGGAAAGGCACAAGAGACAGCAAATGAAGAGATTAATGATGTCATAAATTATGTTATCTCTGATATCCCTGAGCAGATATAGAACATTGATACTCAAACTGATGTTGAAGCACCTAAAGAGTAGATTGTTGAGAAAGTGACAGAACAAAAAGGTGGACATAAGGATGATGATGATATACTTTCAGTGAAGAGGAAGCTAGATCTAATCAGTGAAGGTAGCACAATGAAGAAGAACAAAACAAAGAATTTCAATTAGTTATGAGGAAGAAGATGAAGGAGAACCTGAAGATGAAGAAATGTAAACAACTATTGATATTACTCAGATGAGTCCTAAGGAGCTGTTGAAAATGCCTGATAAGCTTAAGGAGAAAGCGGTAAGGAACAGATTGAAGGGAAAGAAAAAGGTCAGAATATTGAAAGAAGCCAGAAACATCATTAGGAATTTAGTATCTAATGTGGGATATGACAAACAAGATAATCCAATTGATCAGCTAGGTATATTGGTCAAGGTTGTTTCTGATCAAGTACCTAACTTGGAGAATGCACCAATGAAGTTGCCTATGAAAGAATATGAGAAGATATGAGCTGATAAGTTGAGAGAGATTATCTAAGCTGATAAGTTGAGAGAGATACAGGTCAAGTGAGTAAAGTGAAGGAAATCCTACAGGAGATGGGACAGATACTTGTAAAAGTTTCCAGGTTTACAACTTTTACAAAAGACTAGGAGAAAAAGAGAGATGATGCTCAACTGGAGACTAATGCTTTGCTTGAAAAGTTTGATCCCATTACTAGTTCAGCATCAGAATACAGTGGTAAGGTCAAACTGATTACTCACTCAGTGAGGCAGTTGCAAATTGAACAGGATAAAAGGATTATTACACTTATGGAGATGCGGACCTATTTGGCCCCCACTATAGACCTTGTGCAATAGCATGTGAGAAATGCAGAAAACACACTTTGTCTACCAGCGATGAGTACTTTGAGTGATATGGAAGAATTAGCTTTAGTAATACATGGGAAAATTCTGTTTATGGAGCGCTTACAAGAGTCATGGGAGAAGTCATAGGAGACTACAAAGACAAACTTCAAGGATGTCTTTGACAGAAAGTAATTTTAATGTGTGATTCTTTGTCATTCTTGACAAAAAGGGGGAGAAAGAGAAGGAGATAGAGAAAGACTAAGAGAGGATGTATAGAGAAAGGGGGGTTATGCATTTTCCAGTGCAAATCATACTTACATAGTTATGCAAATCGAAAGTTTTTGCCATCAATGCCAAAGGGGGAGATTGTTGGCATTATGGTAATTTTGGAGGAGATATGAAGACCAGTTATGAGTCGATGCATAAGTGGTTTTCATTGATGGCATCGTATTCAGTTATCATGATTGGAGTTGTAAAGAACCAAACTGTCTCTCCCTTGTAATCCGACTGCAATACTTCTTAACTTAGAGAAAAAACAATGTTTTGATATATCGATGCAAAATAAAATAGAACAATTGTATTTTCCACAATGTGTATATATAAATGAAATTGCATTCACACAAATCAAATTTAATTCTTTAAGCATGGAATTCTCTTACGCCATAGATACATAAACTTAAGTATCCTGAAACGAAATCTCTCTGCAATGGTGTCTACCTTATCACGTGCTCAATGATATCCTTATGGCGTCACTAGCTTGGCTGCGGCTGGATGTCTTTGGCCAAGGCTTGGAGCTGGCTAAAGAAATTACACTAGCCTGGCTGCGACTGGATGTCTTTGGCCACGGCTTGGAGCTGACTGGAGAGAATATACAGCCCACGTCACACAAAACTAAATCAACCCAGCCTCTCACCAATCTGCTACCTCTGATTTTTTCGTAAGACCCAATGTAATGAAATGGCCCGATTTGCAGGATAAGTTGGCCGCGGCAACACAATTTGTTGGACACCAAACATCCAATTCAAAGTGCATGAAAACCATATTGAATTAACAATTCAATCAGCGTAGAACATGAAGAAACCCTTCATTCACAGTTTCAAACAATTCACCAAGTTGTAAAAGCATAGAATGAATCCTTTGCAAATCAAAAATCCCATATAAAGCTAAGACTTCCTCAAGAAGACTCGATATTTCATGTCTTCAACAATACTCTTAAAATAACTTATAGCACTTCTTCCTTTCAACTTAGGATATGTGAAACAATAATTATATTCAACTTTAATAATAAAGTCTCATATAAACATAAGATATCATTAAACATTAATGATATAACTTATAACTCTACGATTGATTAAATAAGGAAGACTTAATCAATCACATTGATCCAACTCCAAATCATGTTGAATACTGAACACTGAATTCCACCATCCAAAAATAGAAACTGGCAAGAGGTGACTTACCCAAAATAGTAAGTCCTGACCCAGAGACCCTCAAAACAAAGCATTAGCCCACGAGGGTCACAATGATGGGCTAACAATCCTGTCCCACAGACAACTGCTAAATCGAGGACATCACAGTCCTCCCTCCCCAAGATTGCTTGTCCTCAAGCAATCGCAAACCAGGCTGCTGAAGAATGTCCTCTGATTCCCAAGTGGCATCCTCAATCGGTAAACTGGACCACTTGATCAAAAACTCCCTGATAACTCGCCGACACAAATGTCGCTCACGAGTCTCCAATATAACCTCTGGTATCAACTCTAACTTTCCCTCGTCATCAAGAGGGGGTAACAGAGAAGACGGAACATGTATGCCTAACGCCTTTTTGCAGCGATACATGAAACACATTATGCACCCTATTGTCCTCTGGCAGATCCAACTCATATGCAAGCTCGCCCACCCGCCTAACAACACGGAAAGGCCCATAACACTGAGGCTTGAGCTTCTCAGCTCCACTCTTTCGGATAGAAGATTGCCAGTAAGGTTGCAACATCAAATATACCATATCTCCAACCTAGAAATAGCGAGCAACCCTCTTCTGATCAGCATACTTCTTTTGCTGATTTTGAGCTCTTTGAATATTGTCCCTCAAAGTTCCCATAATATCTTGACTGTCCTACAACAAATCACCTACACTGGGAACTCTGCTATTACTGAAAAGCAAATCCAGAAAACTAGGAGGATCATACCCATACAAAGCTCGGAAAGGAGCCATCTGAATACACATATGGTGAGTGGTATTATAACAATACTCACATAGATAAATCCACTTCATCCAAGCTCTCTGCTGAGCAGACTAATTTATTAACAATCTCAGTCTGACCATCAATCTAAGGGTGGTAACTAGTACTGGGCCTCAACTCCGTCCCACACAACCGAAATAGCTCCTGCCAAAAGTGACTCATAAAATGGCTATCTCGGTCACTTACTATATTCTGGGGTAAACCATGCAATCTGAACACTTCCTGGAAGAATAAATTTGCAACCTGTGTCGCTGAGAAAGTGGTTGTAATCGGAAAGAAGTGGTCATACTTTGTAAGCCGATCCACCACCACATAAATGCAATCCCTACCCTGAGCTTTAGGCAAGCCCACAATGAAGTCCATAGAGATGCATTCCCATTTCCACTCAGGAATGGACAATGGCTGCAATAACCCTGCTGGATAGTTGTGCTCCTGTTTGTTCTACTGACAAATCGAACACTCTCTGACATACCGTTGTACATCAAACTTCAGGCCTTTCCAAGTGAATCTCTACCACACCTGCCTATAGGTTTAAAAAAAACCGGATGCCCTACTAAGGGAGAATCATGGAAAGCTCTCAATACCACCAAACAAACACCCAATCCTGGAACCAACAACACCCGTTCCCTGTAAATGATCAACTCATTCACAACTGTATACCTGTTGTCCTCTATGGTCCCATCAATAAAACTAGCAGCCCACTGATCCCTAGCATACTATGCACCTATCAAATGCCTCCAATCCTCAGATATCGTTGTCATAGAACCCAAGTGAGGCCTTCTGGAAAGTGCGTCTGCAACCACATTCTGAGTCCCTTGATATATGAGATATCAAAATCATAAGACTGCAGTTTACTAACCCACTTCTGTTCTCTCTCATTGAGATCACGCTGCCCAAGGAAATACTTCAAGCTGTTATGATCAGTTTTGATGCAAAATTTACTACCGATCAAGTACTACCTAAATTTAGACAAAGCATGCATAATGGCTAACATCTCCTTATCATAAACACTAAAGATCCTCTCAAGACCCCTGAGCTTTCGACTCACAAATACAATAGGGTGATGATCCTGGGAAAGTACCGCACCAATGCCCTCACTTGAAGCATCGCAATGCAAATCAAAAGGCCTAGAAAAATCAGGCAATGCTAAAACCAAGCACGATGTCATGATCAACTTGAACTTCTCAAAACACTCCTGTGCCTAAGAAGTCCACTCAAAAGTACCCTTACGGGTCAAATCAGTCAAGGGAGCTGCATGCTGTAAAAACCCCACAACAAATCTGCGATAGAAGGCACACAACCCAATGAACCCTCCGAGCTGTGTCAAACTCTCAAGAGCAGGCCAATCCAAGATAGCTCGGACCTTATCTGGATCCATACGTACTCCCTCTGAACTGATAATGTGACCAAGATACAGTAACTCGGTCATCCCTAAAGCACACTTGGTCTCCTTTGCATACAAAGAAGCCCTATCCAGAATATCTAACACAGTATCCAAATGAGCAAGATGATCATCCCATGTCTTGTTGTAAATCAATATGTCATCGAAGAAGACCAGAACAAACCTCCTCAATTGATTGTGGAAGACTCTGTTCATGGTAGACTGGAAGGTGGCTGGAGCATTAGTCAACCCAAAGGGCATGACTAAAAACTCAAAATGTCCACAGTGACATCGAAATGTTGTTTTCTCTATATCCTCCTCCCGCATCCGGATCTGATGGTACCCGGATCTCAAGTCAATCTTAGAAAAGTAGCATGCCCCATGCAACTCATCTATCAGCTCATCAATGCGTGGAATAGGATACCTGTTCTTAATTGTCCTCTGATTCAGCATCCTGTAATCTATACACATCCTGAGGGTACCATCCTTCTTCACCAGAACCACTGAAGAAGCAAAAGGTGATTTTCTAGGCCTAATATGCCCCATAGAAATCAGCTCCTGGATAGTCTTCTCTATCTCATCCTTCAGGCACTTAGGATGCCTGTAAGGAATAATCATGATGGGCTTACTGCCCTCCACCAGCTCAATGATATGCTCTATACCCCTATCAGGTGGCCTGCCATGTGATAAACACTTTGGAGTGTTTAGTTCTCAATTCTTGTATGTCAGGGTGATAAACTGATTTCCCTAACCCCTCAAGTGTGGGTAAAATCCTACACTCTGTTGCTCACTCAACTGCATCATGGCGAATGATACGCTGTATACGTCTAAGTGACATAGTCCGCAAGTTCTCTTCCCTGATGGCCTTGAGTATGTGTTTCTTGCCATCTACCTCAAACTTCATCTCCATATCTTTGAGGCTGAGATAAAAAGCCTCAATGGAATGTAACCAACTCATACCCAAGACTAAATTCGTGCCTCCCATGTCAACCACAGAAATCAGCCTTGAACTCAGTTATTTAATTTCATTGGAAGGTCTGAAATCATTTTGTCACATTTCAATGTATAACCATCTGCCACCTTCACTTGAATGCCCTCAAACTCCTCAGTTTGTATGCCCCTCTTGGAGACCAAACGCGAGTCTATAAAGTTATGTGTGGCTCATGTATCCAATAAGGCAATGACACACTGCCCTGCCAAGAGGCCCCTCATCTTGAAAGATTCCTCTTTCTGCATGCTAGAGAGATATAGAACCTTGAGGTGGGAATCCTCTTCCACCTTCTCACTATTAACTGCCTCTTCTAAGCCATCCTCTTCCGGATCAACTTGCTGCCCTTCAAAATCAGAATTGTGTTCATCTTCATAATACCACTCCATGAGCCTATTTCTACCTTTAGGCTTCAATGGCCATTCATGTTTCTCGTCATAAGGACCCCAGCAGTAGAACCACAATCTCCTTCTCAAATCACTAAGTGTTTCATGATCTAGAGGCCCTGTCACTGGTCTCTTGAATTCTGGTCCATCATTTCTCTTTGGAGCAGCCTTGTTATCATAAGAAAAAATTGATGGTCTAGGAGGAAACTTGTTGCGTGGAGCTGAAAACTCCAAGTCTCTAGCCTTTTTCATTGCCAACTGTAATGAATTAGGGTCAAATGACTTGACCCAACCCCTAAGAGGTTCCACTAACCCCTCAATGAACAGCATTACACGCCTCCACTCTGATAAATCATATACCATAACTGAGACTTTCTGAAATTCCCCAATAAAGGCTTCCAGGCTGCCTGTCGGTTTGAGCTGTCAGCTCTCTGAAATAGGACTCCGAGTCCTTCCTGTCAAACCTCTCCACTAACCCACCCACAAAGTCCTGATAGGTCACAATCTGATCATGGTGTAAAGATACCAAACCATGGTACCACCAGTCATGCGCTATACCATCAAGGTGCAAAACAGCAAACTGAATGGCATCCTCCTCAGACATAGGACGCAAAGAAAGATATGTATCCAACTTGTGTATCCAAACTCTGGCAGTCATCTGGCCACTCCCATCAAAATGTGCTAATGTCAACTTGCTGGTTGCTTGCTTGAGATCATGATTTGTATGCCTATGACGCTCATCTGTTCTTCCCTTAGAGCGTTCTCTCTTCTGAGTCATGAAGCCATTGAAATTAAGATGTTGCTTTACTTCAGGAGGTAAAGCATCCCACTCAGTATGCAATGCCAATATGTCGTCAGTAAAGGAAGCCTTATCGTCAAAACTGACAGTGTCTATCTCTGGTCTCAAGAACGTAGGATGCAAAGGCCTATCTTGTGTACCTGTCAGATCAATCTTGGGTCTATGTGAACTAGCTGAGACACTCCTACGATCTCTATCCCTGCCCTGATCCCGAGGCAAGATAATACGTTGCAAGGTATCTGAAAGATTCTGCAAGACAGTGGCCATCTGTTGTTGGCCAACTGCTAATTCCTATTGACTACGAGCAATATTTCTGAATACCACAGTAGACTCTCTATCATCATCATTACATGTATTGTCTATGATCCTCTCTCCCATATTTCCCTGTTCCATGTCACCAAGTGGTGGTGAATGACGGCCCCTGCGGGTGTAATAATAACCCTGTCTAAATCTATCACCATCCATAATTCAGACCCAATTTTCCCTACAGGCTGGCAAGATATAAGCTCTGATACCACTGTAAAGAACCAAACTGGCTCTTCCCTTGTAATCCGACTGCAATACTTCTTAACTTGGAAAAAAAAAACAATGTTTTGATATATTGATGCAAAATAAATATATATTTTTTTGTATTTTCGACAATGTATATATATAAATGAAATTGCATTCACACAAATCAAATTTAATTCTTTAAGCATGGAATTCTCTTACGCCATAGATACATAAACTTCAGTATCTTGAAACGAAATCTCTCTGCAATGGTGTCTACCATATCACGTGCTCAATGATCTCCTTATGGCGTCACTAGCCTGGCTGCAGCTAGATGTCTTTGGCCACGGCTTGGAGCTGGCTAAAGAAATTACACTAGCCTAGTTGTGGCTGAATGTCTTTGGCCACGGCTTGGAGCTAGCTGGAGAGAATATACAACCCACATCCCACAAAACTAAATCGGCCCAACCTCTCACCAATCTACTACCTCTGATTTTTCGTAAGACCCAATGTAATGAAACGGCCCGATTTGCAGGATAAGTTGGCCGCAGCAACACAATTCGTTGGACACCAAACCTCCAATTCAAAGTGCATGGAAACTATATTGAATTAACAATTCAATCAGCGTAGAACATGAAGAAACCCTTCATTCACAGTTTCGAACAATTCCCCAAGTTGTAAAAGCGTAGAACGAATCCTTTGCAAATCGAAAATCCCATATAAAGCTAAGACTTCCTCAAGAAGACTCGATATTTCATGTCTTCAACAATACTCTTCAAATAGCTTAAAGCAGTTCTTCCTTTCAACTTAGGATATGTGAAACAATAATTATATTCAACTTTAATAATAAAGTCTCATATAAACATAAGATATCATTAAACATTAATGATATAACTTATAACTCCACGATTGATTAAATAACGAAGACTTAATCAATCACATTGATGCAACTCCAAATCATGTTGAATACTGAACACTGAATTCCACCATCCAGAAATAGAAACTGGCAAGAGGTGACTTACCCAAAATAGTAAGTCCTAACCCAGAGACCCTCAAAACAAAGCATTAGACCACGAGGGTCGTAATGATGGGCTAACAATCCTGTCCCACGGACAACTGCTAAATCGGTGACATCACAGGAGTGACCGGTAAGAACTGTACATGATCGGTAAAGGGAAGATCAACTATGTATGTTGACTAGTGTTCAAGAAGAACAGTATCAGACACAGAATGTGGTAGCCGTCGATTTAAAGAAAGATTCAAGTGTTGCAATCATAGATGTAGTTTGTATATGGTAAGTGGAATCCATGATTCCAATCGCAACTTGGTATAGTTTATACCAAGTTTTGAATGAATTATGTTTTGAATGAGAAGACAATTTACCTATCTCATCACCGATCAGAGTTTCATTTTAATTTGGTTAAAAGCGGTGGATCTGAGGCCGACATATTAGTTCTAAATATTGGTAATACGTTTGAGGACATAATGGATGTTGTTGACGTTGATTTCGAGGAGGTTGGCTAATCTTTTGAGCCGACTGTCGTGGAAAGATCTAGGTCTTGTGTGACCTAATGACAGTTCTATATAAGTAGCACTAAATCGTTTGATTTAGGGTTGAGATCATATTTTCAGGTTGGGCGATCACGAATTGAAGGAGCAGAGATTAGTTCAGCGTCTAGAAGAAAAGGAGCAGAAAGGATCTAATAGGCAATCAGTACCATTCTACAAATCAACATATCTTGTTGTTCCCTAACAGTTGCAATACGTTAAATATCTTAACCGGGTGAACTTTAACAGGTTATCAATAAATCCTTTAAGAGGGTAACTTCTTTATTAAGGTTTGAAATCCTCTAGTGAGGTAGATCATAACTGATCTTATTGTGCTCCCAACAGTGTACTAATCATTCCTAACTGGGTGAACCCTCAGAAAGGGTATTTGTAGCTCCTAACAGGGCAAACTCATTTACTGCAGTAGTGGCCTTGTGGGTGTCATCCCCATCATGGTTTTTTCCCTCTTACAAGGGTTTCCACGATAAAATATCTGTTGTGTGTTGACTTTGTGGATGCTTGATATTGTTAACTATCATTTGTTTACTTCAGTTATATGCTTTGGTTTGGAAGTTATTAGTGCAGTTATTCATATCGGTGGTTGAATTTATTCATTACCTATTTGTACTGATTCATCCCCCCTCTCAGTACCTAAGATTTCCAATAAAATATACCACCCAAATGCCCCAGCCATAATGCAGAACTAAAATAGAATCACCCAATGCACATAATCCCTGGCACAAGCTTCAAACAAACCCAACCACACAACCACGAAACATCTCAACATCTCTCCCAATCATCAGGTACCACAGAATCATTCATCAAATGAAAAAACAGCACAGAGGGGACAAAAACCCCACAAAATCACCCAAATCATATATTACTAACCAAATTGGCAAATTGTGTACCACAATGGAAGGAAAAATGTAGAGAAGTTACCAATAAATAAAATGAAAATGCAGATATTTCAGGCTTGGAAGAGTATTGTGCAAACCAAGGAATGGAGAAAGTTGAATGAAAAAGGAATTCAACTTACGTGGGAAAAGAATTAATTAAATAACTAAAACAAAATAAATAAAAATTAAGAAATAAAGCAATTTAAAAATCATAAAGCTAATTAACAAATTTTGAAACTAAAAGAAATAATATATGCTTAAACTTGAAAAAAAAAATTGGCTGATAAGGGGCCGCAGCCAAATAGATTTTATATTTAAATATAACAGTTTGAAATTACAAAACAGAGCAGAAAACTTATAATGCTCTATCATCCCCATAATCCACTGTCATGTCCCCGTTCAAATAGGATTTTGATAATAATTAAACAATTAAAAATATTATTTAAATAATAATATTTATAGTAAGATTAGATATTAATAATAATATTAATCTATTCTATTACTAATATATCATTAATGTAATGATATATAATTAATATGATAATATAATATATGATTAATATAATAATATATTATAATTGTTAACAATGTAATATAATAATGAATATCAATATAAACTGCTAGCAATATAATAATAATTAATAATAATATAGATTATTAACAAGTATGCAATAAATAAACGTAAAAATAAATTATTAATATAAATAACATATATCTAAAGCTAAATACAAAGCGACAGAGAAAGTAGCGACCTAGGAAAGGTCGTGACCTTTCCCTCAGCGCTGCCCTGCGTACATATGGAGGGGACTCATTTTCGTTCAGGAGGGGAAGGAAAAGATAGGAACTCGATTTAGATTACAGCGATAGAATAAGGAAGCCTGAATAATATTTGACAGATGATTTATTTGATGTCAGCGATAAATATATTGCAATAGAATAGGCCTTCAATAATATCAATCTGATTAGTGATTAGAACGGTGAAGGTATCTAATGAAGGAGAACAAGTAATATATTGGTCATCACTAAGATACGAGATGGAAGAAGGTGGTCATCGAATAGATCATTAGAATATATGCGGACATGTAATCATCGAATGAAGGAGAGGAAGAAAGAGATCCAATCAGCACACCATCCCAATCCACTCAGCAAGGAGAAATACAGTCAGCGAATTACATAATATGCATCAAAGGAAAGTGAACACTCCAGTGGTAAAATATGGATATAGAAATTGATACATATATCGGGGAATAAGGATTAAAGCATAGAAACGATTGTATATTCTGACAATGATAGAACTCATATCCATAAAAATAAATTGCGAGGAAAGAGTCAATGGTAGACTTGGCATGGAATCATCCAAACTACAAACGCAGAGAGTTTGCACGTGTCACATACTGAATCGTGAGGATTGCGTTGGTTACTTACGCTGGCCAAGATAGTAGGATGAGCATATAGGAAGAGGAGAGACTAAAGGACAAACAGATGGAAGTTATCATCAATAGAACGATGGACTCAGTATAGTTACAGATATGGATAGTGACATAGATAGTAGAAATAACGTCACCAAGAACCAATGACAGTAATTAAGTATCAGTCTTGGCTAGGGCATATACCCTTCACAACAAGAGGTGTTGTTTGATCCATTAATATACATTGATATTAACATCATAACCGCATGTTACTTATAGTGATAAAGATCATTATAAAGGAAGCGACTAATGATCCAAAGTAATCACAATACTAGAGCGGGATAAAAAGGACATTTTCTTATTAAATAAAAAACCATATATCGATTGAAAGAAGTTGAATATGGTGAAAACTTCAATATCAACTTAATAATTAATCTTACTCGAAGGTTATTCTTTCAGCACCGTACATAACCAAGTAACTGGATTATTAGAAAATTTAACGCTAAACTATTAACCGTAGCTAATAAAATTATGAAGAGACATAGACAATCCAATGCTAGTGGTTACAAATAAGAAAGAGGATACATGATACTTAAAGTATTCAATACTGATAAGAATAATCGAGATCAAAACAAGTGATGGAGAGAATTGAACAGGAGGATAGGAAATAACAGGAGTTTAAACGACAATGAGAGGGTCCTAAAAGAAATAACTTATGGCGATAGTTAACACTGCATTCGCCACTCTTCCAACTAGTTTGAGTATAAGTTCGATAGAAAGAAGATTCATGCATTGAATTTTGAAGAAATCAGTCCCAGATACTATAGGACCGAACAGGGGACATTACATCCACCAATTATCCCTATTCCTCAGTCTGAGCATAAACATTCGACGAAGAGTTTTTTCACAAAACATCAACCACATAAACATCATTCTGAGCATAAACATCAACCAGTCCCTAATCCATTCTCAAAAAGATTTAACTACTAAACTAAAAGTCTATGATTGCCAATTTAACCTAGTATGACTTGTTCTGAAAAAGTCTTTGAAACTGCAAACAAAATAAAATATATAAACTTTGATTTTCAAATAAACATGAGGATTCAGAGGCTACTTCTCATGCCCTTGAACACGGGCCTGGTTCCATATCCCGCTGTGTAAGGGGTCTTGACACCTGCAATTCTTGATCTACTCCATCTTTTGGTGAAGATCCATGACTAGGTCCGCCCAATAGAATCACTGATTTCATTTGCCCACCAGATTCTTGATTATTTTCATCCTCCTCATCCTCTGTCTTGGAGCAGGTATCACTCCCTAAGCCGTCAAGTCTCTCATCATATTTATATTTCACCACCCAGTCCTCTGTCTCATTAAGTTTATCCCCAATCACCTTCGCCAAAATATCAGTTATACCCAAAACTCTTTTAAGGAAATTCAAGCTCCTTCGCATAATAATAAATCTCCATTCTTTGTCCTCATATTCCCAGCCAATTAGAACGAAAAAACTTCAAGTTGGTCCATCATATCCTCTCCAAATCATTCTGGCAGAGAGGTTAGGAAACCCTCCACCAGCCTTCATGACTAAATTACTAACTAAATGAAAAAGGAATAGTCAGATTACCATCAATGTTGATGATGGTGTTATGCAGACCTTCCAAAAATTTCTTCTGAAAGAGCCTTAGACATATCTCCTCCGCGACCACCTTTTTCTCACCCGCCACCAGAATTGAAGCTAGGAATCTCGAAGGAATATCCGAATCCAATCTTTTTTTGTGATCCGTGTGGATGAAGTTTTTCCCTAGAATCCTTTTGACTGAATGGACAATAAAATTGTGATGAAACTTGATGGTTTTTTTGAGCCTCTTGTCTGTTATGGTTCCCATGAAAGTCGTTTGTCTATTGGGCGAGGTGAGTCTGATAGGAGAGTCCATGTTTCAGCGCCTTATCATCCGGTGAAGAAGAAACAATGATAAGCAACTAGGAGGGAATGCTCGTAGCAGAAATGCCAACTGCCTGCCGGAATAATAACCTAGAAAATAAGTATAGAAGAATGTAGTGCCATGATGTTGTATTGGTTTGCAAAACCTTACTTGTGGCTTGTAAACTAAGCCATCTGTAAAGTACTAATAAATGATGCATGAAGAATTAGATGACTATTCATTTGAGGTACTCCATAAATAATATTTTAATTTCTCCTTGGTATTTTTGACATTATCGATGTGTTGTGAGAGTAAAACGTCGCCAAAAGCAAAGATCCTCAATATCTCATATCATGGATAATAATGAAAGGGACTTAAACACACATGCTATCTCCTTCTCTAGAATTTATTTGGTTTACCTCAGCCAATATATCATGTCAGATACAATGTAATTAACTTGACTCTCTTAAAAAATTACCCATCACCTACATGGTGCTTAGTCATCATTAAACTCCACTTGTGGTCAGCAACAATTTACACCTCTGGTCAAATGATAAGACATTCCTTATTTCACCAAGCTTGACACTTTCAAAATTCAAACGTATCAATACATTGAATGTCTTAATCTGGTGCTTAAACATCTTGTCGTTGGAACTACCTTCAATAAACCCTACCTCTTACCATTATGGCTACAAGATCCTTCATTCCACCACGTCCATCTTACCAGCCCTACTGCTTGATGCCTCCTCAAGGGCCATTTGACTGTTACCTATTCAAATTGCTTGGGACTTCTCCTGGATCCTTATGACCGTTATGAATTTTAAAAACCAACAACCTGTTGTCCTCAATTTTGCATTCCCCAAAATCGAGGCAACCCTACGCAATTCTCAAATGGTTGCTAGGAGCTTTTCTCTAAGGGTGTCAAGGTTTTGCAAGAAGCTATATTTGGCAGGATCAGTTATCCCTTGGTCCTGTTCCGTTTTACTTCTTATAAAGCATTTGGTCTTTGTTTCTCTTTTTCGCTTTGTTTGGCTTTCCGTTTTTGTTTCCAATTTAGTTGGCGTCTTTATCTTTCAGTTGCTTTGCAAGCAGTTTTCCACGTCTTTCCCAGGTCAATAGAGAAATGGTCTTTTTCTGGTCGAGCGCATAAAGTTAAGCTTATTTTGTATGAGTGATAGATTTTAAATTCTATCTTAAAATTTTGTGCCACTCTGCAAAGTTTTGCTTAGAAATGTTAATGATAGCGTGATTTTGAATTGAATCCGCATATCGAATCGTTAAAATTTTAAGACACATACAAACATTTTAAGTCCTTTAGCGTTTAAAATAGATTCTAAAAAAAAATGATTATTGCATATGCATATATTGTCAAAAGAATTTATTTTAAAACGACGAAGATAAAAGATGAGATTTATAAAAAGAGTCATCTAATTTGTAAATCTTATAATTCATTGTGAATTACTATTTAATTAAAAACAATTTATTATTATTATTTTAAAATAGTAATAATAATAACATCGAATATTAAAATAATAAGCTAATTATAATACATATTATAATAAATTTTATTTTAATATTAATACATTGTTTTTAAAAAAAAATAAGTAAAGCAAAGTCGTCTTCTTTAAATAAGTAAAGTGGCTTCTCATCGCACAAAATAGCATTCTAATTTCCAATAAAATTATATTAAAGCCTGCGGTTGATATTATAATGATATGCGTTAAAATTATATTTACATTGCATATGTTATATATTAATCAAATCCCGCGATAGTATAAGGGAGGTGCGAATGATTTAAACCGCCAATGCATATACACTTCTATTCATAGAGCGGCGGTTTTATACCGTGAACTTGGCATGATTATATATTGCATATCGCATATCGACCATATGCTATTCTATTCATAAAGCCCGCGGTGCAAATAACTATTAAATCATCGGGCTTAAATGATTTTATGCCATTGCATATGTTATATATTGAATGCGCGATGCTATTAAAGGAGGTGCCGATAACTATTAAACATCGGGTTCACGTAAAGCATATAAAATATGTGTTTAAAAATCGTCCCAAATGATATGCGATGATTTATGTTGTGAAAACATATTGTTTGACTTTAATATCAACTCGCGCATTCTTGAATACAGCCCGCGGCAATGATTAGCATATGTATTAGCATATGCGTTGAAATACATATGTTATTTCATTTGAAAAAAAACCGCTGATAACTATTAGTTATCAGGCATGACTTTATCAATGTTGTGCAAACACTTATGCTTTGATAAAATATTAAAGCATGCACAAGCAAATGGAAATGTGTAAACAAGTTCCACTAAAACATAAATTCCTCTTCCACAGCATGCTATGATAACAGACTGACTGTTAGAGCTGGAGTTCATTTAATCATCATTGCATGCAGATTTAGTGGCTTTTTCTATGCGAAGAACTTCCTATGTCTTAAGTTAAAGCTTTGGACTTCTTTTCCAAGGAAATAGTCTTTGAAACTGCAGTTGGATGAACTATTTTTCCCCCTCAATAGCAATTTCAAATTTCTTGCTTTGATGAAGTCTTGTTTCTTTACAAGAGGTGGAAGGCATGCCATGATCATAGGCCCTGTTCTTGAAGAGTTCTTCATGTTTTCTTGCTGTTTGCATGCAATTTTTATTGCATGATGAACATTTGTCCTTCCCTAAGCCAAGACCAATCATGTTAGCTTTGGTTTTGACAAGAATTTGTCAATT
>MU228363.1:3338467-3365226 GCA_018584345.1 Thuja plicata | reverse complement strand
AATAAGTCAAAGGTTAGTTATTTATAGATAGACTTTGAATAGTTCAAAGTTTGTTAGTTAGTTAGAGATAAGGATTGAATAAATCAAAGTGGTTAAGGGTTTCCCCTTTCTTCTCCACTTTTCTCTCTCCTCTTTTCCTATATAAAGGAGAGAGCTCATTGTAATTCTTCATCTTTTGTTTGTGCAAATAAACTACAGGCAAAACTCGAGTTCTGAAAACTTTGTGTTTCATTGTAAGAGAGTTAAGCATTTGAATAAAGGAATAGAGATTGACAGACTTTGTGTTGTCATCTTGAAAATCAATGAATGTATTCTTATGTTGCACTTGTTGATCCTTGTTCAAATTAAAATAGTTTCTTTGTTTAAATCATTGGAGCATCTTTAATTCAAGTTTTCTAAAGACTTTGTGCTTCAGGGAATCGGGATTACTATAGAAACTAGGGGCTGATATACTCCAAGGACTGAAGACTTTGAGCTTCAGTATGGGACAATAGATTAGAGAACTTATTCGAGGTGAGGACAGGAGACTTTGAGCTCATTGTATCACTTCGTCTTTAGATAAATCAACTACTGACTTGTTTGATTGTTTTTATGTCAATCATCGAGTCACCGGTATTACTGTTGCAAGGTGAATTATATGTGTTACAATTCAGTTCTACTTGAAGCCACCTGCGGTAAGAAGGGAGCCTCGCCTATTGCTGAGAGGAGAGAGAAATCTCACATATTGCTGCCTAAAACACACATTTTGCAAGTTGTAGTCTTAGTGACTTGCAAAATATTTAGCCAACACAACCTATCCTCTCTTTTTAAAAAGAATATTGGTTTGAAACGCTTCAAGCCAGACCATCCCCATGAAGATAATAATTCCCTATATCATACCTGGTTCCACTTATATATAATTTCTTCAAGCCTAAGATCAGTACATTGATCCTTCTGTCAGCTTCTCTTTCTGTCTCCATAATCAGGCCAAATGAAATAAAAACCCAGTCATGAGTATGATTTTCAAAACTATTAGAATAAATCCTTCTTCCTTAACCATTATAGGTTGCTAATTTATGGGATCCGTCCTTCACCCTTATATGCATGCACATTTATGTTGCCATTATTTTACAGCCAAACCTTCTATTCTTATGAAGATCCAACCTGCCCTTAAAAAACCCTTCTATTCTGGCTCTAGATATAATTTAGATCACCTGCCTAATCTCATTCCCATCTGCTCCAGCTTACCTTCTCTACAGATGTGGTTAATAGTTATATTTTCATAAAAATTCATTAAGTTCTTGGATTTACCTAACAAGGAGTTCAATCTCCAATTCGGAGTACTTTAAGTTCTGAGAGCATTAATAGTAATTGTAGAGTCTCCTTCAATCTCCACACTCTTTATGCCCAGGTCCATACGTAAAAGGAGACCTATCAGAACTTTAAATTCTGCAATGTTATTAGTCTCCTTGATGCAGGAGCATCTAGGGTTCTTGAAGAACTTGCATCATTTAGGAGTTGTTTCCTGTTGGATTGATGAAGTTCCTGGTTTGAGGCAATTTTTTGGAGATCCTTCGAGCGGTCAATCTATTGAGATCTTAGAGAGCAGCGGTACAAAGGGTTTGTTCCTTATTGTTCATAGATTCTCTGTCTATGATCGTGCTTCTTTTGGTGTAGTAGTTTGTGAGATACTATTGATTCTTTATCGGGCAGTTGAGTTCCTGATAACCAGATGCAGTGTGTTGTTTTGTTCTTGGTCACCGGTTGGTGTGTTTGATGTCTCGGTTGAGTTCTTTGGATCTACAGTGGTTGGGGTCCTGATATGGTGTTCCTGGGGTCATATGGAAGATGTTCCTATGATAGCAACTCGTTTGGAGTTACCGCGCCCGAGTTATCGTGAATTCTGTGAATGGGTTGAGAAAGAGGTTTCTTGTTTCAGACAGTCTTCTAAGATTCTGAGATCGGTTGAACTGTGGAGATGTTTGGCAGGAGTGATGAAGAGGGTTTGTTGCTTGCTGTTTGTAGAGCCTGATTCTATGATCGCGTTTTGTTAGGTCGCATGGTTTGTGGGATCCTGTTGATTCTCAATCGGGTGGTTGTTCTTCTTGATACTGGTTTTGTTGTGTTACCGGATGATTGTTGGAGGTTGCACTCAATGTTTCCGACCATTGGAGATGAATGGCGTGTTTTTCTAGAAGGATCTATGTGTGGACGACTTGGTTTTTGGATCGATCCTTGTGAAACATTTATTTGTTGTATTTGTTTGGGATTTAGGCCGACTTGGTCTAATACATTTGTCTTGGAGAATGTAATAGTTTGTTGAGGCCGACCTGTTGTTGGTTTAGTATAAATGTAATGAGTCGATGTATTCAAGGGGAGAAAGAAGGAGAAGTCTCGAGGAGGGCTGGGTAGCAGAGAAGCTGCTAGAGGATAGCTCTGAGACTTCGGAAGATCTAGGACTAGGTCTGAGTTAAGTTGTTTTTCTCTGTACTTGGCCGAAACTGGGCTGGCCTTATAGCCCGGCATGAATAAAGAAATTATGATTAATAAAGTTGTTATTTGGATGCAAAAGCTTGTTGTTCTTGATTGTATCTTGCTGTTATCCATTGTGTTGACTCTTGCTGCAAGGATTTGACATCTCCTTTGGGGATTTTCTGTTCTTGACTACATCAAGTAGTATCATAGAAAAAGGTTTGGATCTTGTGGTGGCTTCGATTCGAGGTTTTGGACTTGTGGCGATCCTGTGGGCTTGTTGAGAGGAGGCAGAGACTGGATCTGACTCGCATTAGCGAAGGATTTGCACAAGGTGGCTGGAAAGAAGATTTGTTGCTACTTGTTGAGTTGTTCTTGAGAACTAGAGTTTTGCAAGGGTTAGGGTATCATCTTTGGTAAATCAGAACACCGAATTGAGGCAGTTACACCTAAGATTTAGAATGATTCCACAGAGAATGAACCCTAGGTTGATGGAGCAGATGAAGGATGAAATCAGGACTGAGATGACTGATTTGAGAAATGAGATGACTAGTTTGAAGACTGAGGTCTTGGAAGAGATTAGGATTGTTGTTGCTGGATTTCATCGGAACCCTGGATTTGTTGTTGTTGTTGAACTTTGGGCAGAGTCTGATGGCTTTGTTGATGAAAAAATTTCACATGGTAGAGGAAAGTGTTGATGTTATGTAGCATTGATCAAATATAACAGTATGAAATAATATCATTATACATTATATATGCATATTAATATATATAATATTAATGATATTACTATTATATATATTAATATACATACATAAAGTTATATTATATTATTTATCATAATACTTATTGTTTTATGTGATACCGATTAGTATCGGTCAGTTCACAAAATACTGATTGATATTGGTTTAGTTAAATACCGATTGATATCGGTTTAGTCAATATCGAATTGACATCAGAGTTTGTCGTCGACCTTAAGTAATATCGGGTGGCGAAAAAATATCTGACACCGATCGGATATGATCGGGCATCACCGATCGGGTATCACCAAGGATATCAGTTGAAATTAAATGGCTAAGTACCGATTAATATTATCGATTTCAAATGAGTCATTTAGATATTGAAAAGACATGATTATATAGTCATGTCTCTTCAAAGAGACATGCCTCTATAGCATTATGTCTTCTATATTTATATTCAATTGTCATTTGATTGAGGAAAAGCATATAGAACATTGAATGCAAGTCTTCTCATAATCAATCAGCAAGGAATCAGATAAGTCTATCAGCATTTTTTTTATAATAAATTTTCCATATTCTTTTAGTACATAAATATTTGAGATATTTGAAATAAGAGATATATATTAGTGTTCATATAGAAGTAAAATTACATTCAGTTCAATTCTGCTATAAATCTACTATATCTTTAGCATGCTATCAAAGCTAAGTTATGGAAGGTCCAAATTAGATTGAAGATAGCAAATTGATTAAAACTACAATCGTTGTAACATCACATCCCTTTCTACATAATGGCAAGTGGAGTTAGATTCGAGGACCGTCTTGAGGGAGCATCTAATTTTGTTTCATAGAAATTTAGAATAATGCTTACCTTAAGAGAAAATGAATGACTCATATGTAAGGGAAAACATACCAGAACCAAATGACAATGATGAGAAAATTCAATGGAATAAAAATAATGGAAGAGCTATGAAAATCATAGTGGATGCAGTTAGGGATTACTTAGTTCCAATTATCTCTAAATATGATACTGCATATCACATGTTTAAGGCCATAGATAACATGTACGAAATAAACAACACTAGCAGAGCACTCACCTTGAAGAGTCAACTTCATCACATGAAAATGAACAAAGGAGAAACCATTACATCCTACTTTATGAGAATAACCGAAGTAAGGGACCAATTGTCCACCATAGGGCATGAAATAGACAACAAAGAAATTGCAATGATAGCTCTAAATGGTCTACCAAAATCTTGGGAGTCCTTTATACAAGGGATAAGTGCTCGCTCCAAATTCCCAAAAATTGATAGACTAAACAAGGATTGTATTCAAGAGGAATCAAGATTGATTACTAGGTGAATAAATCCAGACACAACAAATGAGGACATACATGTATTATACTCCAAATCCCACAAAAAGGGGAAGAAGAGAAACTTCAAAAGACAGAATAAGGACTCAAACGGGAAAAGCTCATCCAAAACAAGAAGAGATGTCACAAGTACAATGCTTCAGATGTGATAAATATGGACATTATGCCCAGACGTGTCCAGACAGACAAAAACAACAAGCTACCTTTGCTAGTGTTGGAAAGACTAGTTCAAAAGAATACTCTGAGAAGTATGTGTTCTATTCAGCCTTATCAAGTCAAACATCCAACAGCCCCAACACTTGGGTGATTGATAGTTGGGCATCTCGTCATATCACAGGATACAGAGAGCACCTAGATACTCTTGAAGAAAATTCTAAGGTCACTATCGGAGATGACACCAACTATCCTGTTAAGGGGGTTGGAACCTGTACCTTAAAACTAAAATCAGGCATATCACTTCAGCTCACTGGGATCCTGTTCGTACCAGGAATAAAGAGGAACCTTGTGTCTATCTCAGCACTTGAAGATAAAGGATACAAAATAACTTTTATGGAAGGAAAGGTCTTGGCTTGGCCAAAGAATTCCACCATCAAGAATGCCCTATCCATAGGGGTTAGGCATGGATCACTCTACAAGTTAAGCATCGCCCCTTCTCGAGCTCTCATTCATGAAAGTTCAAGCTCAAACGATATTTGGCACAGAAGATTAGTACACCTTCACTTCCGAGCTCTACCCTCTATAGAGAAGATAGTGAATGGTATGCCTAAGTTGAATCACAACCATGAAGGTATTTGCAAAGGTTGTGCTCTAGGTAAGAATACTAAAGGAACCTTTCATAATAATTCAAGTAAAAGCAATAATGTATTAGAACTCATTCATTTAGATTTATGTGGACCCATGTCTATACCCTCTATAGGGGGATTTTTGTACTATGTAATATTTGTTGATGACTTCTCCCGGAAGAATTGGATTTATTTCCTAAAAAATAAAGAGTCTGAGGAAATCCTTTTGAGATTTAAGAAATTTAAAGCTCTTGTAGAAAACTTGTCAGGGAAGAAAGTCAAAACTCTTAGAACAGACAATGGAAGGGAATACACTTCTGATATATTTAAAGAATTTTGTGTAAATGTTGGGATTAAGAGGGAGCTCATTGTACCTTACAACCCTCAACAAATTGAGTAGTCGAAAGAAAGAATAGGAATATAGTAGAGGTTGCTAGAGCCATGATGTTTGATCAAAACATGGAAACCTCATTTTGGGCTGAAGCCTCTCAAACAGCCGTCTACATACAAAATAGATGTCCTAACTCACTTGTAGACAACAAAACTCCAGAAGAAGTCTTCACAGGTATAAAACCTAACATCAATCACTTAAGAATCTTTGGTTGTCCTGTATACATCCATGTGCCTAAAGAAAAGAGGACCAAACTAGAACCTTCCGAGAAGAAGGGAATATTTATGGGATACAGTGAAACCTCTAAGGCTTATAGGATCTACATTCCTGGTCAAAAACACATTGAACTTAGTCGAGATGTAACATTTGAAGAAGACATTGCCTTCAAAAGATCTATAAGCTCCTTTGAGTTAGAAAATCAAAATCCTCCTAAATCCATGGAAGAAAATCATATTCCTGAGATCCAGAGGGAGACTCCTACTGAAGAAGAAAATGATAATCACATCACTCCTTTAGAAGAACCCATTAATACAAATCGAAAGAGACCTCTTTGGGCCACAAAAGTAACCCAGGGAAGCCGAGAAATTTGCAGCCCCTAAAGGAACATTTCGAGAAAGCAAAAAGGCCTCATAGATTTTCTATCTATATGGCATTAGTGAGTGAGATCATAAATGTAGAACCTACAAGTGTTGAAGAAGCTCTAAAGCAACATGTATGGAAAGATGCCATGACGGAAGAATATCAATTTATCATTAAGAATGATGTTTGGGACATTGTGCCCAGACCTAAAAACAAGTCAGTAGTATCTTCCAAATGGCTATTCAAGATAAAACATGCAATTGATGGCAGTATTGAGAAACACAAAGCCAGATTTGTAGCCAGAGGGTTCTCACAAAAAGAAGGTATTGACTATGAAGAAACCTTTGCACCTGTTGCACGATATACATCCGTCAGAGCCATTATAGCCATTGTCGCATCAAACGGGTGGAAAATTCAACAAATGGATGTGAAAACAACCTTTCTAAATGAAACTATAGAAGAGGAAGTATATCTTGAACAGCCAGAAGGATTCAACATTCACAATACTCAGTCTCATGTCTGTAAGCTGAAGAAAGCATTGTACGGTCTAAAACAAGCTCCCCGAGCTTGGTATGAAAGAATTGATCTTTACCTCCTAAGGTTAGGTTTCTCCAAGACTGATGTAGGTCCCAACCTTTATTTCAAGGTAACAAATGGTGACATAGTGATTCTTGTATTATATGTTGATGATTTGCTAATCGCAGGAGAGGACCACTTAATCACTCAATGCAAGAAAGATTTGGCTTCAGAATTTGAAATGGACTTGGGAACTCTTCACTATTTTCTTGGACTAGAAGTCTGGCAGCATGCAAACTACATCACTCTGAGTCAAGGAAAGTATACAGTTGATATTCTAAAAAGGTTTGGAATGTTGGAATGCAGACCAATGTCCACACCTATGGAAACAAACCTGCTTAAATTGAAGGAAGCTGCTTTAAACTCAGAATTTGTAGATCCTACACTATAGAGACCAATTATTGGATCCCTGATGTACTTGGTCAACACCAGGCCTGATATTTGTTATACTGTGAATGCACTCAGTCAGTTCGTGTGTGAACCTAAAGAGATACACCTTGTTGCAGCTAAACACATCTTGAGGTATCTTCGCGGAACCATTGGATATGGTCTCAAATATGACCAAGTGAAACTTGATCTTCATGGATACACTGACTCAGATTGGGCTGGAAGTGTGCTGGATAGAAAAAGTACATCCGGATGTTGCTTTAGCTTAGGATTAGCAATGATTTCTTGGATTAGCAGAAAGCAATCATCTATTGGCATTTACCAATCAGACAGAGGTTTGATTGGTCGGCTAAGAGGATTGTTCAGAGGAAGAGGAAAGCTAAAGCTAATTCTTTCAAGGAGGCTAGGCTTGATGAGGTTAAAACATGTCTTGCTATGGAGGATAATGAGCTTGTTGTTGTTCCCTTGGTTGAATCGGTTGACTTAGTTGGGTTAGCTGATGAGTGCAATGCTATTCCTTTGGTTGAACTTAGTGGAGTTGCTGAGTTTGATGTTTGCAGTATGGGTGTTACTGTTGTTGTTGGTAAGGAGTTGCAAACTGAGTTGTTTCAGTTAGATACTAATTTGTTGCAGAGATTACCTGATATGTGTCTCCTGATCGGTATGGGTACTAATCAGGTTGATTGTGCAAATGAGCATGTTATTGTTGCATGTGTTGTAGTGCAGTATTCCTTTGGTAGGAGTATGTATGTGAGCTTGAGGATGGATTTGCCAAGATTGAAGATGAATACTGAATTGATGGTGCTAGGAGGTGGAATGAATAAGGTTCATGACATCTTTGTTGCTGATGGACTGATGACTAAGTATGATCAGGTGTATGGTTTGAGTGAGGATGAGTGGTTGAAATTGATTGAAGGGTTTGCAGATCTTGAGCATGGGTCTGCTGTTGATCAGTTTAGTCTTGACAGAGGTTTTATTTTCTAGTTTGTTTCGGCGCAGAGGATGTGGAGATCAGATCCGGGAGGACTGGGAGTTCTTGTATGGAGGTTTATGTTCTTAACCTTGAGGATTGGGAAACCGATGGTTAAGATGAAGTGGTTGAGTTCTGATTTGCTTGTGGCATCTAAGTGTGAGACACACTTTTAAATCTACCCCAGGTATCTGATGCAGGAGCATCTAGGGTTCTTGAAGAACTTGCATAATTTAGGAGTTGTTTCCTGTTGGATTGATGAAGTTCCTGGTTTGAGGCAATTTTCTGGAGATCCTCCGAGCGGTCGATCTGTTGAGAACTTGAGATCTTGGAGACGAGTGGTACAAAGAGTTTGTTCCCTATTGTTCATAGATTCTATGTCTATGATTGCGCTTCTTTTGGTGCAGTAGTTTGTGAGATACTGTTGATTCTTTATCGGGCAGTTGAGTTCCTGATAACCGGTTGCAGTGAGTTTTGTTCCTAGTCACTGGTTGGTGTCTTTCATGTCTCGGTTGAGTTCTTTGGATCTTCAGTGGTTGCGGTCATGATATGGTGTTCATGGGGTCATGTGGAAGATGTTCCTATGATCGCAACTCGTTCAGAGTTACTGCGCCTGAGTTATGGTGAATTTTGTGACTGGGTTGAGAAAGAAGTTTCTTGTTTCAGGCAGTATTCTGAGATTCTGAGATCGGTTGAACTGTGGAGATGTTTGGCAGGAGTGATGAAGAGGGTTTGTTGCTTGTTGTTTGTAGAGCCTGATTATATGATTGCGCTTTGTGAGGCCGCGTGGTTTGTGGGATCCTGTTGATTCTCAATCGGGTGGTTGTTGTTCTTCATGATACTGGTTTTGTTGTGTTACCGGATGATTGTTGGAGGTTGCACTCGGTGTTTCCGACCATTGGAGATGAATGGCATGTTTTTCTAGAAGGATCTGTGTGGCCGACTTGGTTTTTGGATCGATCCTTGTGAAACATTTATTTGTTGTATTTGTTTGGGATTTAGGCCGACTTGGTCTAATACATTTGTCTTGGAGAATGTAATAGTTTGTTGAGGCCGACCTGTTGTTGGTTTAGTATAAATGTAATGAGTCGATGTAATCAAGGGGAGAAAGAGGGAGAAGTCTCGAGGAGGGCTGGGTAGCAGAGAAGTTGCTAGAGGATAGCTCTGAGACTTAGGAAGATCTAGGAATAGGTCTGAGTTGAGTTTTTTTTCTTTGTACTTGGCCGAAACCGGGAAGGCCTTACAGCCCGGCATGTATAAAGAAAATCTGATTAATAAAGTTGTTATTTGGATACAAAAACTTGTTGTGCTTGATTGTATCTTGTTGTTATCCGCTGTGTTGACTCTTGCTGCAAGGATTTGACATCTCCTTTGGGGATCTCTGTCCTTGACTGCGTCAGTCCTCCTCCAATGGTCTAGCCATTTTAGCTACTAAAATTCCATTCAATGAGTGAGTCACACATCCTGTTCCTGATACTCCTGGGTTGCCTTGGGAAGCACTATCAAAATTTTAGTTTCCACATCAGTTAATTAACATTAAGTGTAGGTTGTCATGTTCCTAAGAGCTTTTCCAGGTCTAGGGTCCCTTAACCCAATGTACGTATTAAAATTTAAAGCAATAACAAATAAAAAAGAATCAAATCAATTATCTAAGATTCTAAGATGGAAAGTTGCCATTAAATAAAATGAAAATAGTAAATGCATATGTTTCAATCTTAGAAGAACATTGCCCAAGCCAAGGAATGGAGAAAGTTGCATGAGAAGGAATTCAGCTGACACAGTGCAGTTACCCACCACCACAATATTACACAGCAGCTACCCACAGGTTACCACTAAGCAGAAGAATTGGAAGCAAAGTTGTCACCAACATAGAACATAGAATGAACAAAAGAAACATATCATCCAAATGCCCCAGCCGTAACACGCAACTAACAAAGCATTGCCCAATGCATATAATCACTGTCACAAGCTTCAAACAAGTTGCCCAACCACACAAGCATAAGGTACCACAGAATCATTCACCAGATGAAAGAAAAATGAAGGCGACAAATACACCAAATAAATCACCCAAAATACATTCTACAGACCAAATTAGTTGACTTAATGAAAGGAAGAATGCAAAGATGTAAATGTGCAACATTGAAAAAGAAACAATACTAATAATTTTTTCATGAGTTTTCTTCAGCAAACCCCAACACGATTTTCAAAAGCGATTTTGAGTGTCATTAACTTTATAATTATATATACCAAATGCAGCAACTTAGCTTATGCTAAATATGGACTGTTCTGGTCAACCATCGTACCTACCACATACCTTGTTGTATGCACTATTTTGTTGATACATTTACATATGCTTATCTACAAGTCACCCTTGGCTATGTTGGAGACTGCATTTGCATATATGCAATGTTACTTTATGTTAGATCAGGGAGGACTGGGAGTTCTTGTGTGGAGGTTTATGTTCTTAACCTTGAGGATTGGGAAACCGATGGTTAAGATGAAGTGGTTGAGTGCTGATTTGCTTGTGGCATCTAAGTGTGAGACACACTTTTCAATCTACCTCAGGTATCTGATGCAGGAGCATCTAGGGTTCTTGAAGAACTTGCATCATTTAGAAGTTGTTTCCTGTTGGATTGATGAAGTTCCTGGTTTCAGGCAGTTTTTTGGAGATCCTCCAAGTGGTCGATCTATTGAGATCTTGGAGAGGAGCGGTACAAAGGGTTTGTTCCTTATTGTTCATAGATTCTATGTCTATGATTGCGCTTCTTTTGGTGGAGTAGTTTGTGAGATAATGTTAATTCTTTATCGAGCAATTGAGTTCCTAATAACCAGTTGCAGTGAGTTTTGTTCCTAGTCAACGATTGGTGTGTTTGATGTCTCGGTTGAGTTCTTTGGATCTTCAGTGGTCGCGGTCATGATATGGTGTTCATGGGGTCATGTGGAAGATGTTCCTATGATCGCAACTCGTTCAGAGTTACCGCACTTGAGTTATGGTGAATTCTATGACTGGGTTGAGAAATAAGTTTCTTGTTTCAGGCAGTATTCTGAGACCGGTTGAACTGTGGAGATGTTTGGCAGGAGTGATGAAGAGGGTTTGTTGCTTTCTTTTTGTAGAGCCTGATTCTATGATCGTGTTTCGTGAGGTGGCGTGGTTTGTGGGATCCTGTTGATTCTCTATTGGGTGGTGGTTGTTCTTCATGATATTGGCTTTGTTGTGTTACCGGTTGATTGTTGGAAGTTGCGCTCGGTGTTTCCAACCGTTGGAGCTGAATGGTGTGTTTTTCTAGAAAGATCTGTGTGACCTACTTGGTTGTTGGATCAATCCTTGTGAAACATTTATTTGTTGTATTTGTTTGGGATTTAGGTCGACTTGGTCTATTACGTTTGTCTTGGAGAATGTAATAGTTTGTTGAGGCCGACCTGTTGTTGGTTTAGTATAAATGTAATTAGTCGATGTAATCAAGGGGAGAAAGAGGGAGAAGTCTCGAGGAGGGCTGGGTAGCAGAGAAGCTGCTAGAGGATAGCTCTGAGACTCAGGAAAATCTAGGAGTAGGTCTGAGTTGAATTGTTTTTCTTTGTACTTTGCCGAAACTGGGAAGGCCTTACAGCCCGGCATGTATAAAGAAATTCTGATTAATAAAGTTGTTAATTGGATGCAAAAACTTGTTGTGCTTGATTGTATCTTGTTGTTATCCGATGTGTTGACTCTTGCTGCAAGGATTTGACATCTCCTTTGGGGATTTTCTGTCCTTGACTGCATCAGTCCTCCAATGGTCTAGCCATTTTAGCTACTAAAATTCCATTCAATGAGTGAATCACACATCCTGTCCCTGATACTCCTCGCTTGCCTTGGGAAGCACTATCAAAATTTTAGTTTCCACATTCAGTTAATTAACATTAAGTGCAGGTTGTCATGTTCCCAAGAGTTTTTCCAGGTCTAGGGTCCCTTAACCCAATGTACCTATTAAAATTGAAAGCAATACCAAATAAAAAAGAATCAAATCAATTATCTAAGATTCTAAGATGGAAAGTTGCCATTAAATAAAATGAAAATAGTAAATGCATATGTTTCAGCCTTGGAAGAACATTGCCCAAGCCAAGGAATGGAGAAAGCTGCATGAGCAGGAATTCAACTCACACAGTGCAGTTACCCACCACCAGAATATTACACAGCAGCTACCTAAAGGTTACCACTAAGCAGAAGAATTGGAAGTAAAGCTGTCACCAACATAGAACATAGAATGAACAAAAGAAACATATCATCCAAATGCCCCAGCCATAACACACAACTAACAAAGCATTGCCCAATGCATATAATCACTGTCACAAGCTTCAAACAAGTTGCCCAACTGGCCCCAACCACACAAGCATAAGGTACCACAGAATCAATCACCAGATGAAAGAAAAATGAAGGGGACAAATACACCAAATAAATCACCCAAATTACATTCTACAGACCAAATCAGTTGACTGAATGAAAGGAAGAATGCAAAGATGTAAATGTGCAACATTGAAAAAGAAACAATACTAATAATTTTCTCATGAGTTTTCTTCAGCAAACCCGAACACGATTTTGAAAAGCGATTTTGATTGTCATTAATTTTATAAATTATATATACCAAATGCAGCAACTTAGCTTATGCTAAATATGGACTGTTGTGGTCAACCATCGTACCTACCACATACCTTGCTGTATGCACTATTCTGTTGATACATTTACATATGCTTATCTACAAGTCACCCTTGGCTATGTTGGAGACTGCATTTGCATATATGCAATGTTACTTTATGTTAATAAATGTTTAAATGTTACATTGTATACATGACTATTTAGTCTTGGTCATAGTTGGAAGACTCGGCTAGGACTTCCAAGTCCATTGGCTTGACAAGTCAACTTGCCACAGACTCGCAAGCTGCATCCTAGAGAATCTTAGGCTAGGACTTGGGAGTTTTGGGCTGCAACTCAGGAGTTTGGGCTAGGACACGGGAGTTTTGGGCTAGGACTCTCGCACGTGTCTGGCAACGCCCAGCCACTTTAAAAAACAAACTTTTTTGGGGTTTTTTCATTTCATTTTGCTCTTTGGTGCCCAAAACAAGTTTGCATTATCAAGTAGGGTTTGAAGAAGACGAGCTATGAGATCAAACATTAATTTCTTTTTGTTTTTTTGTAAAACTATGGTTTTCTTCTTTGCCAAGTCCTAGCTGAGTTTTTTCCCAAGTCCCGAGTCCTATTCTGGGCTGCCAAGTCCGAGTTTTCAAACTTTGGCCTTGATAACATATAACCAAACACTAGACTTAAAGAAGACTAGTTAGGCATGCAAAGTAGGCATAACTAACATAATAACAGAATTGGCTGAGTTGCTTGCAGGAAAGAAACCCAACAAACAGCTTCAACTTGTGCTATAACACACACTCTGAATGCAATTAATTTTAATATTAGGAAAGTCCATCAGGCCAGAGTGATTGGTGAAGAAGCAAGCATTCACTGAACTGGGCTCAATCACCAGCAGGCTCACCCCCCAATGCAGGTATGGCAGACTGCCCTGGAACATTGCCTAGAGCAGAATTGGAGCGTGTAAAGTCTCCATGTACCCCTAACAAATAAAATATTCTAATATAAAAAAAATGCTCAAAAGCCACTTTTATTTTTTCAAAAATGAAAACATACCCAGTATGTATAGCAAGCTGTCCTAAGCCACAGGCGGCTCCCAACTGGACATCTTCCGAGACCATAGTAGCAGCAACTGGAACATGCATATTGAGACTGTCTTTAGTTTCCGAGAATTCTAGTGCCAACTCATAAAGCTCTTTTGCCAATCGAAGATCCCCAGTCACATGAACAAATTCTGCATATGATAATGCAACTGCACCTGAAAAGCAAAACTGCTATAAGGGAAATTCCTCATGTTATGCATTGTTTCAAAAGGTTGCAAGTAAATTAAGTTAACAGTTTTTATCACACTTCATAGCAATTATCACATTCTTGGCATTAAAGAACATCTATATGAACTCAAACATAATTACCCAATCCATTTTTGTTCTTCCTTATATCTGCTTGGCATCCTATAAAGTATGATCCAGCTGCCACAAGAACGTTACATTCAAAACCATCACTCAAAATCATGAGTGCCTATAATTCATGTGAAAACTTTTTAAAAAAAAAAAGTTAAATCAAAAATAGCATAAAGCATCTCAAACCATCAGGTAAACTAGTATAAACATTTCAGAAAGAAGAAAAAATACATTAAGAGATAACCTGAATGAACATGTCCACGGGTGAGTTCAATTAATCCCTTGATACTTAATGCCCGCATCTTGAGTGCTTGCAATGTTTCCTCGTCCATTTTAACCTCAGCACCCTCTAGCAAATTCAAACACTTATCCCCAAATTGAGATGCTGTAACGTCCTGAAAGAAAGGAGCACATATTAGTTTATAATAGCAGTATTATAAGAAACTCAGAAGACAGTTTGGGACTACCTACTGACCAAAAGAATGATACTCAATTGCCCTTCAAATCAGCAAATTTCTGAAAAGGAGAATTCTTCCAGATTGACCTAAATGGAATTTTAAGGTTTTAACTCTCATTTGAATGGGTTGCCTTATAGATCTGAGCATTTATTTTTAAATGAGTACTTGTAGGGTTACACGGACAATAAATAGAAAATATTTGGCCAATTGAAGTTTGTGAAACACGATATAGTTTTACTGGTGAAATGTTTATTGTTTTGGAACATAGGAAATTCAATCGTCAGCTTGACTAAGTCCTACAAACAACGACAAGGTACTTGAGCCATGTGAAACCATTTTATAGTTACATAGAGGCACTAGTTACATTCAAGTACTAAAGAAAAGACATGAGTTACCATTGCCTCCATCCTTAATAAGAGAAATATTCCATGTACCTGAGTTCAAGTTTGAGTCTGCATTGCTCACTCCCGAATATGATGCTGATGCGAGAGGGATGATACATCATCAACTTCAACTACCTAAAGATGTGGAAGACAAACAAGAATTCCCATTCGAGAACAAGGCTCACCAAGTTGTTTCTTTCCCTGCTTTTAGTTTTGAAGATTATCAATTTGATTATGGAAATTTAGGAAAAACAGCTTGTGTGTGGATTAATCATGGACCCAATGAATTGCCTAAATTGATAATCCTGGGAGAAGTTTTGATGAGATATGATAGTTGCATCGTGAAAATTTATTTCTCGGAATATAAGGACAGGTGTTCTAAACATTGAACCATGACTAATGCCTTGTTACGGTCGAACATTTTGAGAATTCATGTTAGGTCCTGTATGTATAGGTCTTTTGAGTTTTGTTCGCAAAAGTTTGTTTTGAATGTAGTTAGGGTAGGTCTGCCTTGAGTCATTTGGCTCAAGAAGTTTTAGTAGTTAGTTTTAGTTTGTTTTGGCTTTGCCTAGAGTCATTTGATTCTAGTCGTTAGTTTGGTTTCCGTAGTTTAGTTTGCTTTAGCGTTGTTGCTTAGTTTTAGATTCCTTTTTGGGATCCTTATTTGTGAGAAAGGCATTGTTGTCTCGGTATACATGGGCATGATTCCAATTCTATGTTCAAGTTTACTTCTTGCATAAGTATTCATGAAGCTCTTCAGAATCCGAGGTTGTTCTCGAACTTTATCATTTGGTTAGGATTTGTCCTTGACTTGGAAGGGAATCATCTATTGTGTCTTGACACCAAGTCTTCCGATTACTACATTTTACAGGTAGAATTGATTGCTTTAAGTCATTGAGGTTTCTTAGGAGAAGTTGTAGCAGGTGAAAAATCTCAAAATTTTACTTCACCACCACTGTAATTCTCAAACCCATTACGCGCTTCACTGTGGAATGTCCCTTTCCAAGATATCCTAAAATATCGGACAATTACATCAATTCCTCGCACTTCCTCTATCTATTCCTTGCAATTGTGCTATGTGATAGAGAATATGAACAATGTTACTTGTAATTTCTAATTCAGTTTATATACAAAAATGGCTTGGTTTATATAGATATCAAGATGCCTTTGCTAAATGATATTAGTTTCCTATGATATGTCAAAGAGATCATGCTACATCAATTTATAGCTGTTTCTATTATATCAACATGAGGTATGCAATGGAGTGCCCTCCTTATCGCTTGAAGAGATAGAGGATTTGATGATTCCAGTCTGAATTAATGGATGATATATTGCAATCTCTGATATGACGATTTAGGTATGCAATAAATAGGTTATGGCTTGCAGCAAGATGTATTGTTGTGTCTGATGTAATAATTCAGATGTGTAATTGTGACGATATTGCCTACAGGATTAGTTGTTGTTCCTTATTTGTATTCTCATGCTCGTAATGGTGGTGTTGTCTCTGATCTCTTTGTAAGTCTTTTGCAATTAGTCCCGGCCAATGTTAACAACTTGGTAAGTGCTCAACACCGTAGACCCAAATAGCATTCCTCAGAATTAAGTTTTTCCCCCAATCCATCGATGGGAGTTAGCTTATATATATCCTCTTTTATTATTGAAGTGTTGTCTTGCACAAGATATGTGCCATGTTACTAAAGAGTTATCTTGGTAAAAGGTGGCGTTCTAAAACAATTCTTTGTTTGAGCTTAGTCTAATAACAAATATAAGCGTTGCCTATCATAGTCGTTGTCTTTTGTTTGAGCAATGTTAATTCCTTTAATAAATCGTTATTAGCAAAATCGTAAGTAATATGGTCATCCTAAATCCCATCCACTGTTTATGATACCTTGATTGCCATCCTTCGCAGCAATAACAATTTGCTCTTAACATTACTATCACCGTTGGGTAATAAATCATTGTCTTAGTAATTACACTATGTTGTCGGGTAAAACATATTGTGAGTAAATGCGTCGTTAATAATAGTTAGTGTAACCGAGGGGTAGGTAGTTTGGGATGGTTGCGAGGGTTGGCCTCGCACCCCCTCGGGCTCTATAAATGTTATGTACTTGGGTTCAGGAAGGAGCACGATTATGGTGGATGGTATTGTCGGATTGTTGTTGAGCATTGTTGTCATACATTGTAAACATTTGATGAAGTAATACAAAAGCAGTTGTGAGTTCTCTGATATACTATGTTCTGTTATTTTCACATTGTTCTCGTAATTAAATTTGTTTGCCATACGGGGCAAACATTTGGTGCCGTTGTCGGGGACATTCCACCAAGGAATGCCCATATAATATGAAAACCAGGAGCCAGCAAGTCATTTTCACACAGGAGCAGTCATCCATGTCTGGAGCAACGGGCACCTCCCAACAGACAAACACTCACGCATCATCTGGCAATACAGAAATAACCGGCACAGAGGGAGAAGTGACAACAGTAACAATAATACTAACAATAACCAGAGCCAGATCCAATATGATGCAAAGGGACGGTCGATGATTCAGTGTAGTACATGTAACCAATGGGGGCACTTTGCCCGTGACTGCTTGAAAGAAGAAACTCCGCAGAAATTATGCCGATGGTGTGGCCCCAACGACCATGAGGACGGGAACTACCCGAAGCCCGGATTCAATCGGTTGGACATTGAGAAGACAGACACGAATGAAGGAGTATTGGCATTCACTCGGGCGTAGGAAAAGAAGCCCAAATACCCTGACCCCTGTACGGAGAAGCAGAGCGTACGGGAAGCCAAGGCGGTCATTCAAACAAAAATGATGGCCCAACGAAGGGACATGCATGAGACAGCAAGTACATCACAGAGAGAATCAGAGCAGAACATTGAGGCAAATGTTGCAGATAGAAGTACCAATAAAGCTCAAAGACCTCCTTGAGACTATGCCACAATTAAGAACAACCTTACTGAGCACTGTATCAGTACCAACCCGTAAGATAGAGTGTACGGATGTTCCTGCTGGTTCTGCGACGGACCCCATGTCGCTAGCAGTAAACAGTGGCTAACACCCCACGGTCGTGAAATGGGTATCCTCGGGACCATTCTCACAGACACCATCGTCGACAGAGGATCGAGGGTGAACGTACGACCAGAGGAGACATGGAAGAAGTTGGGGAAGCCAACACTGTGGCCACTAACTTTTGATCTGATAGGTACGGATCAGCATGGTATCAAGCCTCTCGGACACTCATGGCACAACGGGTAACCATTGACACTCAACCCTTTGTTTTAGACTTTGTGTTAATCCCCCTAAAGAAGAAGGGGTACAACGCCATCCTAGGGGGAGGGTGGCTTGCCACAGCAAAAGTGAATCATAACTGGAAAAGGAATACTTTATCAATGGAGAACGGAGGGAGAAAGTTTGTTATTGATCTCAGAACCCAGATGGTGAGCGAAGAGCTCGCATCTTCATCCAAATCAGAATCAGGCGGGGAAGGTGGCGGAGTAGGTGAAGGGAAGAGTCGAATGGAACCGAACGATGAAGGCATCCTCGAACTAGAGGGGTGCTCCGAGGTTGAAACTGATTCTCTTAATGGACTCTTCCATTGGCAAATGGAAGACTATGAGTTGTTCGAATGCAACATGCTGCAAATAGAAGAGTCGAAGAAGGACTTGTTTCCGCCGGAGTACGGGGAATACAAGGGGAGGCTCGACAGAATGAGACTCCCGCTTATAAGTTTGATAGGGAGAAACCGATGAAGTACGAGGAACCCTCCCTTAAGATCAGGCTAATCCCAAAAACATTCTGGTAGGGGATGATTGGAATCTAGTGCTGAAGGCGGCAACATTTAAAATTTTCATGGAGTACAAGGATGTGTTCGCCTGGACCTACAAGGACATGAAGGGTGTTCCCCCAGAATTGTGCGTACATCGTATCTTGTTGGTGCCTGGAGTTGTCCGATACGAAAGAGGTTGTACCGAATGAATAAGAACTATGCCGCCAAAGTGAATGAGGAGATAAAGCGGATGCTGGAGGTGGGCATCATTTTCAGGGTTCAAACGAGTGAATGGATGTCCCCCATAGTCATATCACTGAAGAAGGGTGCCAATTAGATCCGTATTTGTGTAGACTTCAAGTGCCTAAACGCTGTCATAATCAAAGACCCCTTCCCCATACAATTTACAGATCCTATCCTAGAGGAAGTTGTCAGACATGAAATGTACTCATTTATGGATGGGATCTCGGGGTATAACCAGATTTCCATCGCAGAGGAAGACGGGGTATACGCCTACAACAGGATGACCTTCGGTCTATGTAATGTGCCAGCCACTTTTCAACGAATAATCCTACACATATTTAACAAGATGTCCGTGGGAAACTTTAAGGCATTCCTAGATGACTAGTCGATCTATAGCAAGCAAGACACGCATCTGGTAGCCCTTCGGGAATGTATACAACAGTGTTGGAGAGCAAGGTTGGCACTGAACCCGAAGAAGTGCAAGTTCATGGTACCTCAGGGAAAGTTGTTAGGCCACCTTGTTTGTAAGGTTGGACTGAAAACAGACCCCGACAAGGTAAGGGTGATAATGGAAATGGAGCCTCCTACAGATGTCACCGGAGTGAAGTCATTTATGGGCCATATCAGGTACTACGGAAGATTTATAAAGAAATTTGCCCAAGTCTCGTACCCATTGGATAAACTAACATGGAAGGGTAAGCAGTACACCTGGGGGACTACGCAGGGAGAGGCCTTCGAAGAACTGAAGACAAGACTCGTGGGCGCACCAATTCTGGCATACCCGAATTGGGATAAGGAATTCCATGTCCACATGGACGCGTCAAACTTTTCTATAGGTGCCACCTTGCTCAAGTGGGTAACCATGGGTTGGACCACCCTATTTACTTTACCACTAGGCTGTTGTCAAAGGCTGGAAAGAATTACAGCACGACCGAAAGAGATGCACTCGGGATGGTGTATGTCGTTCAGAAGTTCAGGCACTATCTACCGGCGACCCTATTCACCTTCTATGTAGACCACCAGGCGCTGATGTACCTGGTCAATAAACCCATCATCCAGGGGAGGGTAAGCAGGTGGTTGTTGTTGCTTCAGGAATTTACTTTCATGATCATCGTACGGCCATGGACGAGCCACATGATTGCAAACCAACTCTCCTGAATCAAGTCTGGAGAACCACCCGAGGGGATTAATGATGACTTTCCATAGGCCCACCTATTCCACATTGCAATGTTGCCCGCATAGTACACGAGTATCGGTGAGTACCTGTCCACATCACAGTTTCCAAGGGATATGCCACCCAGCGAGAGGAGGAAGCTTGTCCTCAGGAGTAGAACTTTCCAGTTGATAAACGGGTTGCTGTATAAAATGGGACCCGATGAGGTGTTGCGAAGATGTGTTATGGAGGAAGAGGTTTCGAGCGTCCTTAGGGAAGTGCGCGGAGGACCAGAAACGGGACACATGGGACTCAAAACGATCGCACGGAAGGTGCTTCTTGCAGGCATGTGGTGACCTACACTGTACAACAACGCCAGGCAGTGGGTCGTTGGCTGTGACACCTGCCAGAGGGCCGGAAAACCATTAAACATTGATTTTATGGTTTGTTCGATTATCCACGGACGATAACTCTTATTGCCCTCCCAACCATAGACGATATATTCGTCTCCCCCGAGCATTATGATATCTCAATCTGCAATTGTTATATTGTTCTTATCTTAAGAGGAGAAGATTTAATCTTCCTTTATATCTATTGGTGGTGCCCCTTCACTAAGGGTCACCACACTTCATATGTGGCCCAATTAATTAATTAATACACATAATTATATTATAATATAATATTATCACAAATTATATTATAATATAATTATATTATCACAATAATAATAATATAATAATTATATTATTAATATAATTATTACATTACCAATAATTACCAATATAATTATTATATCACAATAATTATATTATCACAACCTTTATGCTATCTATGTCGGGTTGAAGGATTCTGACCATAGCTATAATAACATTAACATTAAAGAGGGACTTCATGCCTCTAAACCCTTCACATGCGCAGGAACTATTTGAACGGTGGGGACTAGATTTTATTGGACCTTTAAAGGTAAGTCGAGCACGAAGCTGCAGATATATTGTGGTTGCAACCGAATATCTCGCGAAGTGGGTAGAAGCACGGTGCCTAACTAACAACTTGACACTTAGTACGACAAAGTTCATTTATGAACAAATCATTACACAATACCGCATCCCAATACAGTTGACAAGTGACCGAGGGGACCATTTTGTGAACCACGTCATTAGGTTGTTGACCACAGAGTTTTTTTTTTCATTCTTTGTCGAGTCCCTACTACCTGAGAGCAAATGGCCACGCGGAAGCCACGAACAAGATTATGATGTCGGTAATCTATAAGTTGTGCAAGGTAGAACAGGATGGTAAGGAGGAGAAGCTACCTTCGGTGTTGTGGGCCTACCGCACGACCTACAAGGTGACCACTAAACAGATACCATTTCAATTGATGTATGACCGAGACGCCATTGTACCAGCAGAGTTTGTGGTGCCAAGCCTTCGAATAGCAATTGAGAATAGATTGGGCGACATGGAAAGCCTAAGGGAGAGACTATACACGGTGAACAAGCTTGATGAGCATCGGATGATGGCACAATAGTCGACCAAGGTAGTCCAACAGCGGAGAAAAGTATGGCACGACAAGCATCTGAGGCGAATGTGGTTCACTCTCGAACAACTGGTGTTAAAGTATAATGGAGGAATGAGATAAAGACGGGGAATTTCAAAGTCTGATGGTTGGGTCCATACAAAGTTCGGGAAGTTGCAAAGAATGGAGCAATCAAGTTGTGGACGCTCCCTGGGCGGGAGATTCCAAATACGATGAACGGGTCGAATTGAAGTTGTACCATGAATGTTGTCAATGGGACCCGGTCCAACAAGAAAAGTCCGTCAGGAGGTAATGTAATTATATTAAAAAAAAATTTAAAAAATTTTAAAAAAAAAAATAATAATATAAAAAACAAATTTAAAAAAAAATAATAATAATTTTTAAAAAAAGAGCACTCGGTCACCGAACGATGGACACCGTACGAGTGACATAGTAACTATACGGTGGACACCATATGGGTGGCACAGTCACCGTACGGTGGACCCCGTATGGGTAACATAGTCACCGTACGGTGGACCCATACAGGTGAGTCACCATGCGGGAAGGAAAGGAAAAAGCGTGGCCAATAGAGAAAAGGCCGTATGGCCCACAACCAGTCTCAATGCCGCATAGTCGATCCGATCTCCCCTTTCCTTTTCGTTATTATGACGAAAGCCTATGGCAGAATGGTTAAAAACTACCACTCGTCAGATCTTATTTCAGGAGTCAAAGTCACTGAAAATGTCTCAAACTTTACACATTAGCAGTTTGTTGATGACACTATTTACCAGCCAAATCCTCCACTCATAAAGCCTCCAAGCATAAAGAAATCTTGGACTTATATATATGAAGGCTTCTGGTCAACAAGTTAATGATAATAAATCGAAAATTTTCTTTTTCAATATAGACGCCTTTGTGGAACGGGACATATGTAATATTTTAGGATTCAAGAAAGGTGAATTCCCTTGTAAATACCTAGGCATCCCAATCGAAAAGGATTGTAGATCTACAAACTCTTGGGATCCAACTATCAACAAATTTCATAGTAAAATGGAAAATTGGAAAGACAAATGGCTCTCTAAAGCGGGCTGCCTTAACATGATCAAAGCGGTCCTTTCTGCTTTACCCACTTATCAAATGTCATGTATGCCACTTGATCAAGGCTAGATCTAATATTGAAAAAAGGATGAAAAACTTCTTTTGGCAAGGGGTTTCGGACAATAAAAAAATGGCCCTAATAAGCTGGGACAAAATCTGTAAACCGGTTAGTTATGGACGTCTTGGTATCAAAAAACTTAATTGGCAAAACGAAGCAATGGGTGCCAAACTAATTTGGAACATGTACCAATCTCCGAACAGCAAATGGGCAAAAATTCTTTATCACAAATACCTTGATCCGAGCGACAACATTAATATTTTCAGAACCAATAACCCCCAAAAGGTTCTAGGGTTTGGAACTTCATGTTAGATTGTAGAAGCATTATCATGGATAAACTCTCTTGGGATATCGGTCAAGGCAATAAAGCTCTTTTAGGGGAAGATTCATGGGACGAATACCCTCCTTTAACAAAACCCATATCCCCAGACACTAGAAATACTCTCACCAATCTTTGGGGTAAGACTCAATAATTACATAGAATTCCTGGATGGGGATCCAAGTATAAAATGGCAGTGGAAATCACTGGATAATATCCCGTTATCTCAAGCACCAAAGAGTGAGTTGGCCACTGCCCTCGCCTCCAAAATTATTAACCCCAAAAACTCAAAGGATGTGTTAGTTTGGCTGGGATCTAAATCTGGCTCATACAAGGTCAAAGAAGGATATCAATCAATTGTGGAAAACCAAAATTGGCCCATTACAGAATTACCCCTTCATCTTTGTTGGGACAAACTATGCCTACCCAAAGCAGGCATGTTCACATGGGCCGCCCTATAGAAACAGATACTCACAGTCGAATGGTTCAAAAAAAACGGATTCGAAGGTCCCTCTCCCTATGTCTTACGCGAATCTCAGGAGGAATTAGTGGACCGCATCCCCCTCAACTGTCCCCACGCTCTAAAATGTTGGCTTTGGCTGCTTGATAAACTACACTTTCAGTTTCCCCTCCCGAATAACACCTTAGATCTTTTTAAAAGTTGGCCTTCACCTTATAAAAACAACACCTTCTATCCCATCTCCAAGATCGCCCCCTCAACTCTAATTTGGGAACTCTGGAAAGAGCATAATCGCAGGATTTTCCAAGACAAGAAAATGGAACACGATAATCTACTCAATTAATTAGAAGCCAGCATTGTAGAAGTCACCAACAATCGATTGAGACAAATTAAAACTTATAATCTTCTCTCAATGGGACAGTGAAATTCGTAGAGATTGGCATAACCTCATTGTCCCTCTTCATTACGGCAAAGGTGATAAGGAATCGTTAATCGCAAGGCAAAACTATAAATCCACCAGAATCCAAATGGTATAAGTTAAACTTCGATGGCGCATCCTATGGCAATACGGGCAAGGCAGGTATTGGGTGCATCATTCATGACTGGAATAAACAGATTTGTGGGAGATTGGCCAAGCCAATCAACATAGCACCAATAACTTTGCCGAATTAGAAGCCCTCTTTGAGGGTCTTAACTTGTGCAAGTCTTTCAATATCAAGAGCATTGTTATAGAGGGTGACTCCCAAATAATTATTAATGCCCTAAGAACCGGGACCACTCCTAGTTGGATTTTAAACTCTAAACTTCAGAACTCTTTAGGATTACAAAAATACTTCAACAACATTAGCATCAAACACATCTTTAGAGGAGGAAACAGTGAGGCGGATAAACTTGCAAACCTAGGTGCAGATGGTTCGCTAATTTACAAACTCAATCATAGGATAATTCATTAAATCCCAATTCTTATTCCATTATATTGGTTATTCATTCATGCAATTAAAAGCACAGTTGGTCTATTAATAAACCTATATTAGTCTGATTAAGACTAGCTTTGAATGAATAAACTGTTATGAGACTGGTTATATATTTGTCTCTAACTCTTAATTAGACTATCATATAGGTTTATTGGTGCACAAACTGAGCTTATAAGTGGATGTAGAATTAACCAAGAATATGGACGCTTTCCCCTCAATTCATCCCCTATTTCTCCAGCCTTATATACTTAGCGCCTAAGTGCTTTAAAGGTGTATGTTAAGTTGATTATACCCGCTTTTATTGTTTCAACCATAGTTCAAAATATTAGTATCGGCAACTTATCGCCGAGGGCAAAAAAAAATATCGGAAAATATCGGAGATACGTCGAAAACTTATCGGGAAAATATCCGGAACTTAAAACTTGCTTAAATTTAATTAAAAATGCATTCTTTTTGCTAAATTCAATAAGGAGATGCATCTAATGAGTCAGTAAATGAGTAAACAAACCAAACAAACTGATCTAGATATATATAAATGCAAATAGGGTACAAAATCGCATCCTCATGTCAAATTCTTCTCATTACAATTCTAATACACATCTATTTACAATTTAGTTAATATTAATCAATTTACAAAATACATAATTCCAATTATATGTTTCTAAGAAAAATCATATTTAATTTATCACACCATTTTATAAATTAATGGTAATACTTTCTAATGCATCTAACTTTTCTAAAAAGCAGTATATTCTACTATATTAATGATATAATTTAATTTTTAAAAATATCACATAAATTAATAATTAATATAAATAGAATTAATATTTTTTTAATTTAAATAAAATAAAAATCATTAATATTAAAGATCCTATTACATAATCTATCATATTGAAAATTAAAGAACTGAATGAATGGTGAGATTAATAACAGACGAAGGCTGGCTAATTGCATATAGGAAGAGGGTTCTAGAGAGAGAAATAATGAACTGTCAAAATTTCTGAAATTAAAAAATATAAAATACATATCTTCATGAACTGCGGAAACTACTGAAATTAAAAATATAAAATTGTTATTAGTTTCTTTGACTGTTGAATGCCAAACGCCTGCGAACATGTGAATGAGCTATGCCTGACTTGATTCTCAGTTCGTAAGCCATGAGTTTATAAGACAGAAAAACAGTGTTTTCAACATCACAATCGGAAAATTTCAGGGTGCAAAAAATTCATTAATAAATCAGAACCCTACTATATTAAATAAAATCCGGAATTCTATACGCAGGGCAATTTTTTCAAAATCTGTACAACAAACTCGATGAATCCGCTTCATTCCAAGACTGAAATGAGATTTGGATGGCTTATTATTCATTACGAGTCGTTTCTTCATATTAAATTCTTCGGATTTGATATTTTTGGCAAATATTGCGAGAAGTTTGTAACGTATCGCCTATATTCTGGGCGATAAGTTTGTAACTTTTCGGCGCGATAAGTTGGCACGAAAGTTATAGAACTTGTCGCAGCGCATAACTTATCGCGATAAGTTCACTTATCGCCGATAAGTCTGCGACAAGTTGATCTATGGTTTCAACCAGTGTTACAGGACTCGCAGGGTCAGGCCTGGACTCGCAGAGTCCCGAGCCGAGTCCGGCCTGCCGGGCGCAGGTGACTCTGGACTCGGACTCTGCCGAGTCCAGGAGAGTCCTTCCGGACTCGCAGAGTCCTTGGACTCGCTGGACTCGGCGAGTCCCGAGCCCAGGACTCTGCCGCGGCAGCAAGTATAAAAAGTGAAAAAAAAACACTTTTTTAATATTTTTTACTTTTCATTAATGGTTTATATGTTATGTTTTTGACCTAAAAAGGTCATTCTATCACATGCAAACAAGGAGAGGAGAGAAAAAAGGCTTGAGAGAGGAGTATTGGGGTTTTAGGAAAAATATTGGGAAATCGATTGGCTCTCATAGATCGATTGTTGATTGTTTGTGCAAGTTTGTAGCTTGCATTTACGCATTGAGAGGAGCTAAAAGAAGCATTTGGAGGAGGCATCTACATTAGAAGAGTTGCATTTCCATT